>BNST01001477.1:0-64364 GCA_019650275.1 Xylocarpus granatum | reverse complement strand
GTATCAAACAACATAGTCAAAGAAAATGCATACGGCTGTTGAAGGTCAAGGCCAACAGTGTATAGCAGCCCCGGCATGCACTGCATCAATTGAACTTCATGCACATGGAAGTCTAGAGATATCAGCTCTGACCAAGAAAAAGTTCCTAAATGATGAGAAAAATGCACAATCAGGTATAGATTTGGATTGTCAAATTATAGAACGATAGACAATTAAAGTTAATCATACTCTTTCGGAAAGTTCGATCTTTCCATGTCAGTCCGCTATAACAAACTCATGCAACGAATTGCTGAGTGCAGACATGTAAGTCTGCGTGACCAGCTGCAGTCCAGTCTATTTTAGTCACAACATACAAGAGAGAAACTAATCTCCCGCTCTTAGAGCCAATATTCTTGAAAAACAACCCGAGCTACACAAGCTACAAAACTCAGCATCTAATCCTACTGTCTACCATACAGCAGGCTAAGACAACTAATACGACTACTTTATGGTAACAGATAAGTGTCCATCCCATCATCATATTCAAACTACTGCCTAATAGTAGAAGATGAACAGTACCGAATGAAACGATGCTCAGCTTGTCATCTGGCAGCAGCGTCAACACTAATCAGAAGAATTTATATTTATTAACATCATAGATGACTACAACACCTTAATCATATATCATCTCTAATGATGTACATATGTTTCTCTTTTAACTTAATAAAAAAGAGAAGAGATGATAAAGAGTACGTAAGAATAAAAGGAATAATAAAGTTAAAGAAAATGTCCCAATAGCATATTCATAATTTATGTTAAAAAACAAAAGAGAAGAAAAAGAGAAATAAAATTATATTTATATTTTATAATATAAATAAATTAATGATTTTCGCTCTATTTGTTTTTAACTCTAAAATTACATAAATAAAACAATTAACTGTATATATTTCCATATAATTATTTATACAGAGACAAAAAATAAGTATTATTGATAATCTAAGAAATTTACTCATTTTTCAATATGTAATTACAATTACAATTTCGTTTGTTTTATATAATGATTTAATGAATACATAATATAAGATATTGAATATCATCAGTTATTAATTACAAAACTCCAAACTTACTTAATAATTTGTAATTGAATTAAAATACTATAATATTTACAGTACAAAAATAATTGACATAATATTATAATAAAGAGAAAATTAATATCAATTTATCTTATATATATAATATAAATATAATTGAGAAAGATCACAACAATAAAGGCGAATCCCGAAAATAATGATAGGCATTTAGATTGACATTGCAGAAATAAAATCAAGTATATCATTGTATTAGATGATCGCAAAAACGAAGAATTGTAGAAAAGTGGGAATTGTTAGAATTTTACGAATGCAATATCAGACAAAATATATTAAAATATAATATAATAATTAATGATTATTATTTAAAAATTAATAAAGTAATAATAACTATTCATGATATAATAATTAGTAAATAATCAATTAGTGATATATATATATATTAATATATTATCCCTATTATTTTTTAATGATATAGTTATTGTATTAAAGTAATTAAATAATTGTAATATATTTGTAAGTTAAAATATTATTAAAAATTAATAACTTAAAATAATATTAATTAAAATAAATTATGTAATTAATATCTTGTTTCATAGTTAGAATCAATTATTTATATGTCGTAGCATATTTTATTTATTCATTTATTATTTATTAAATATTTTTTATATTGTAAGAAAAAAATATACTTTATTATTTAAATTTTATAAAATATTTAATATTTATATATGGTATTTATATATTAAATCATAATATTTACCAATTATTAATATGTTAATATTTTATTATTACACATGTATATAATTAATAAATTAATTTAATATTTTTTTCTTTTTATACAAATATGACTAAGTTTATAGTAGTTTTCATTTATCATGATAGATCATGGTTATTAGATAATAGCTCTGAGTATTACATTAATAAAAGGATATGACTCTTGACTATATCAAAAGACATTAACTACTAACAACTGATAAATATGATATATGATTGCACTCGCATTAATCTAACACGTTTTAATAGTAACATCATAACAAGTATAAGAGATCTTGCTACCAAATCTTTTTACTAATTAGATATCATAGATAACTCTAATCTGTTTGCATTTATATAATAATATTATGATTACTTAAACAAGAGTTTAGTCTATTGTATATCATCATAAATGAAATTATTATTATTAATCATAAACTATCTTCCACAATTCATTTGCATCATGTCAATCCAAAAGCCCTCTTGTAGGCTTTTATTTCTTTTAGAGAGAGCAATTAGTTTGCATGTGGTGAATACAAAACTCTAATATAGCATGCCCATTCACTAATATATTATGTAAATCTTGCACTTTATGAGAGATTGGGACCATGTTGATATAATGAAGATCTCACTTATAATTATTTTAATAGTCAACTTATTATGGATAATGCATGTATTGACATATTTGGCATTCCTAGGGACATAGTTTGAAACTCCAATCTAAATTACTATCAAGAGAATACTAATGCATATGTGACTATGGGTTATGCGAGATGTTAAGACATTATGCCAAGGCTGTCAAAATCGTGTCCGTCAAATTCAACCATCATTTTCTTAAGTGCCAAATGCTTAATCTGGTTCAAACTCTATGGACATATGCATTCGTTAAACTTTTAATACAAAAAAGAGTTATTAGATGTATTAGGTAGGAGGTATTAAAAAATATTTTTTAATCAATGTTTATAAATTCACATCAGATCGATTTGAGACAAAATATGTGATTAACAAATGTAAATGGCAAGCCTGAGCAATGAGTAAGGATGAAAATAGATAATATTGATTAGTTAAATGGATTAAGACATTTCATACTTGTCAAAATGATTAGCTTCAGTTAGAACACTGTTAAGTAAGTAATAGTTTATCAATGAATACATTATGAATAAATTTCAAGATTCTAATAGGATTTATATTATAATAAATATAAAGATGACATCCATCAATAATTTCGAATGCATATATTCTACCACAAGACATGGTTAGTTAGAGAAATAGCCGTAAATTGGCGTGCAAATATCAAATTGAATCTTTTCAATTGGGTCCACAATTTTGTTATATTTTAGAAGAGAAAAATCTAGGCACAATTATACAAATAGAGATGAACAAGGACAACCATTTCCTATATTTTTTATGGCCCTTAGTTAGTGTATATGCAATTTTCTTTCATTAATACAGTTAATGATTGTAATTGATGCCATTTTCTTGAAAGGTACATACAGGGGATCATGTTATAGCAATTGCATTAGTAAAAACGATCAAATGTATCTTGTAGCATCTAGAGTTGGGAACACTAAAAATAATGCATCATGAGAATGATTTTTAGTTAAGTTACAAAATTCACTTGGAAGCATGTTTGATTTAGTTTTTGTATTTGGCCAACATAATAGCATACTAAAAGGGATAAAGACAATAATTTTGAACTTATACCGTAATTTGTGTATTTCATTTTGAAGAAAATTTGAAAGTAAGAAAGATACTTTTATTATGGGTTATTATTTTATTGTGAAGGCATACCTATTTAGTAAATTTAAAATATGTATGGATAGGTTGAGATATTGAAAGACGCCCAACTATTGCAACTTGAGTTTGGATTTCACAGTAAGTTAAATGTTATTTTTTAGTGAGTTGATACGATATAATGATCACTAATAGTGTAAGAAGTTTGAATGCATTATTGAAAGATACACATTATCTATCTATCGTGGCTTTGATTGATTGGATAAGATCGATATTACAACATTTGTCATATGATTAAACCTGCTTGCATAAACTTCACAATGTCTTATAACATAAGGAAATAGCTCGCATAATAAATCTAATGTGTTCTTCTTCTCTCTTTTAAAATAGCCCAATGATGTTGAGTTATAAATTGAAATGTATCATTGACGAAAATCCATTTAGCATGCAACCGAATGATCATTGCAGAATAGTGCAGAAATGAACACATGACTGCATGTGCTTTATGACCTTCGCACACCCTCTACATCTCCTGTAACATGTTGCTTTGTATCAATCCCAAAGGAAAAGGAAGCTAATTGCGACCTTCCATCACTTATTTCACTTTACACATAAAAAAACACAGACAAAACAATATGTAAGTCATTCATATTATGCTATAACAATTATGACATAAATTTCACACTACATGCATATAGCTGCGAGGAGGTAGTGGTCCAATTCTGTGTGGTTTTTCTCTTGTCAATGTGCTGCAACTGTAAATGTCATTAATTAATTTTTAGACTGCACAAATATAATCACTATTATACTTGTATGATAGGGAGTAAATATATTTACTGACCTTATCCTCCAATTGTGAGTCTAGATTAAACATACCAGAGAGCCAATTTGGTGTCAAGGTCACCGAATGTGTCTCTATACAAGCATTTAGTATTTGCAATCATCTAAAGTATTCTTCAAACATTTCAGTTGGATAAGGGGCCAAAGGATTAATAAGTAAGTCGGTCGGATATGTTGGTAAAGACCGATTAGAAGGCACTGGATAATGTCTCCTAACAAGATGATTGTTGGTAAACACAACCATACTGGCTTTCGTGAGTAATTAGCAAAGGCATCTGATGGACAGATACATAAATAACAAATGGCAAAAAGATGTGTGTATATTGATAGGATTCTTTAAAGTTTTCCATTGTAAGATCCGTAGAGTGTCTCTGCGACTTTTATTTTGTAGGTTCACTACATATTAACCAACAATCATAATAATAGCCAGTAGTTTAAAGCTTTAATTGAGATTGCTAATAATATTTAATTAAGGGAATGATAACTATGTACAAAATTCATTAATTAAAGAAAAACCTTGGAAGTCGACGTTATAGCCTTCCTTTAAGGAATCTTCTGTTACGTTTGGAAGGTCTGTTCCAAGTTAGTTCCTTACAGATCTCAGCAGCAAATGACGTCGTAAACGGGCCTGACTGGTACCATATGCAGGGATCCTATATAGTAAATGCTTTCAATAATTTCTGTGCAACTAATGGGATTAAACTCCGCACAATACATTATTTTCACACAGCTTTCTGCTTGCAGTCTTAAACTAATATTTACCTTTTGCTGTTCATGTGAACTCATCCTACAAGGTGTAGGCAGACTATATTAGTCTGATCTTGAGATTCTGTTTTGTAGTTTATGAAGTCAAGACCAATCATCATCCATGCTGGTAACTATCTAGCTCTGCTGGCTCATCGGATTAAGCCACAGAGCAGTATACGTGATATTTTGAAAAGATGCCACAGGGTGCTAAGCAGAACTGTGCCCAGACTCAGTAACAGCGTAGACTTGAACGTCCGTAGGTGTAGTGACTGCCGTCTGCTGGCTGAAAAATCTGTCGAGCACATTCGAACACCACTAGTGTAATCAGCGATCAGACATATCATACATATAGTGTACAACTATATATATATAATTATATATATTACAGGCAGAATGCTAGACAACATTACTTGCCAATTCCAAAAGAGCCATTATCAGCATCAACCATCGATTTCAAGCGGTAGGGCTGCAGGTAGAGACCAACCAGTACGTCTAATTGATTGAGGATTGCCCAGTAACGTAACTACTGAAGAGGATTTATATGAATTCAGGATTGTCTCTGAATTGAAGCAAATTCCTGGCTGATCCACCACGGCCAGGCTGAGTCATTAGCAAATAATTCCCAATACTGGCTGGTCATTATATTTTAATTTTATGTGAAAAAAGCAATTGGCGATTATGCCACTTTTACACTAACTTGAATATTCTTTTCCCGCTCCCTCTTGCTTATCATGAGCAAAAGTAGTTTGTATCTCCGTATGGATTTGTGGTAGGGAAATATTCGTCTAGAATTAAATATACCTTTCTATAGGTACCGATTTCTCATCTATCGGCATGAAATGTTTGCCTAGAGTTTGGAAGACAACGTCCCAAACTCCTCGTAACTCCTTTAGTAAGATTTTGACTCAATCATTCCAAGATTCTCGTGTGGTGAGTATCGATTCTTCAGACTGTTGATGGCTTGAAAGTGAATAGGGGTCTTGGAATCCCGTTACATGCATGGAGATCTGTAAATTATGACTTATTAGGTGTAATACTTTTTCAAGGACCGGTTACCAGAAAGATAGCCTAACAGCAGAGCGGACACTTCCGCGCGCAAGTTGTCCTAGCAGCTTTTCTGTATATGTCAGTCAATAACTTAGGGATATGTATTTGATGCATTATGTTAAATTGACACAACTCAAAACGCCTGTACTGTGGTTTGTTTTGCTAGCACTGGAAAACACGTTATACGTTTGCCCTTTCGGTGAAATTGGAATGGTTAGAAGTTCCTCTTAAAGCTTAACTTTACCTGCATTCAAACAATAGATGTTACAGCTCTCTTTCAAAGGAAATCGACGTAGAATAGCAGACAAACAAAGAAAAGCGCTTCCGGCAAGCAATGCAGAAGTGAACTATAATATAGGGATTTAGAGGGGAGCAGACCATATAGTGAATTTGGGCAGAGTAGGTGGTGGTTGCTAGACAAGTTACAGTGCATTTTCCCTAATCGCTTTAATAAGACCCACTCTTCTGAGAGCATAAACCTCATGGTAAAGACCACATGTTCTAAATATAATGGCTCCAATATTCCAACCTTTTCCAGAGCTACCAATATGCGCTAGTTTTCCGGGCATCGCTAATAGTAAGTGACTTATATTCTGTGTGAGTGTAAAATGCATGCATAAACTCTGTGTATGTAGGAGCTATTCAAGCCATCTTTTGGTGTTTCATAGCCAATTGCTACTCTTGTTAGTACAAGTACTGAAATTATCAACTTTTGTAGTGAAAGAACACAGTTTTATACTTGCACAGTATAAATCTTTTCAAACAAAATTTAATAAATGTCATAGCTTCAGAGCCCTTAATACGAATAAAATTACCTGTATACTCGCAAACGCGCAAGCCATCAATTCTATGAAGAGGAGTGGGCTTGTGCGTGTGATGAGTCACCATTCTTTATACTTTTTTCGTTAATAGATGCTGTTTGTGGCTCATTTGGAGGCTGATTCCGTGGGGGTTGACTTCTATCGCGCAATCAAACTGACCAGTTACTATATTTCTATTTGGTGTGTGGTGTGGGGCAATGCAAACTGAACTGAACTGATGGCAAATCAACCACCGGTATCAGGGTGATTGAAGTAATATTCCCTACATTCTTTACAAGGCATACTAAAAACAAGTTCCTTTTAATTAGCAAATATCAGGCCAAGAATTTTTAATGTGTGCGGCCTTCGTACCCAGAGTTATGGGTGATATCAGTTATACGAAGATGACTATGCTGTCTAGTCACACAGCTTCTTATTGCCGCGAGGATGCTGATGACTACACATTCATCTCATATCCAAGTACAGTCCTCAGGGACGTGAAACTTGCCAAATTTCCCAAACCCACAAAAAATGACGTTGTTCTGGATGAAAATGATGCCGATCGATAGCCTGTCAATATTTGATGCCTTAGACTTTAGCTCGCATGGGGGTTCTCGCAAAAACACAACAAGCATTGCCATTCCTACAGCAAGTAGCTACTCGAGAAGGACGCACTTCGACAAAAAAATTCCTACAGGTCGACAAGTGGCAATGTATGCGGGCTATTCTATTGTCGCTTCATTTCTGTTATCTTGAAAAGTAGGATAATAAAAAGTAAAAAAGTATGAAATATAATGTCTTATTTGTCTGTCCTTAAATGTTTAATCACCAGACAATCTTAGTGAATAATTGATTGCTCATATGCCACTAATTCTAATTAACTTAACTTCGCAAGGAACACTAAAAGGTCCTCCCCCCGCCCCCCCCCGGTCCCCCCCCCCCCATCCCCCCACCCACCACCTCAAAAAAAAAAAAAACACTCTCCCCCCCCTAAAACACACCAAAAACTCACCACAAAAACTTTCATTGTAAATGGGTTCGGGAGATTCTCTTCCCAAAAACTTTCTCGGGAGCCTATAGTGCGATACTCCTACATTATTATATGGACAGGTCGTGCTGGCCTATTGTAATTACTACTGAGTCGTTTGCTCCTCATGACTAGGAGGTCACATCTAAGAAAGAAATCATTGTTTAGTGGACATTAGGAGAAATAACTAGACTTAGTGGGTCTTTCTCTTTGTTTAGTCATGTGGGAGTGGGTTTAAAAAGTGCCTAACATTTTCACTGACATTATTTTGCTGTGCAGTAGTAAAGTCAGTTGCGTTCCACGTTGTGGCAGCGAGGCAAACTTTGCCAAGCATCCTAGTTGTAGTGATTCGTGGCTGAAGGGTCAACTAGTGGATTGTCTTGGTTGGCACTTAGACAAAGATATTTGGGTGTGGGGCTTTGAAAGGAAAAATAAAAAAAACAAAGGTTGTCTAATAATATAGCTTCAGCTGTGATGCTTTGCCTTGAAATTTGGTATTTTATGACCATTATTGTTCTCACTGGTCATCTTGATAATCCAATTATCGCCGTTGGCTCTCTTTCTATCTGGTGAGAACATCATTATGAAAATTTAAGTTCAATTTTTTCTGCGAGATTTCATAGTCGTAACTGGTTATGCCCTTTTGAAGTTCAATTTTGCCTAATATTCTTGTTTCAGCATGAACATCAATGGCTGGGAAGGCATGCTATTTATCGGAATCAATGCAGCTATTAGGTAGCATAGATTTTCAAAATTTTCCTTCTCTGGTGCTATTGTTGTTCATGCTTCGTGGGTTAAATGTATTTCCCTTTGGTTTAGCGTAAGAGTCTCCAATGAGCTTGGATCAGCACGTCCCAGAGCTGCAAAATACTCAGTGATTGTCACAGTCGTTCAATCACTCTTCATAGGGATATTTTGTGCAATCCTTATCTTGGCAACGAAAGACGACTTTTCAATTATATTCACTGACAGCCAAGAGATGAAAAAAGCTGTGGCTGACTTAGCCTACCTTCTTGGTATAACTATGCTGTTAAACAGTCTTCAGCCTGTTATATCGGGTAAGATTATTAACAGAACAAAATGTGCCCAAACTTCTTTTTTACAGAAATAACTGTGTTATCATTTGCATTGCAGGAGTTGCTGTGGGAGGAGGTTGGCAAGCTTCGGTGGCCTATATAAACTTGTTCTGTTATTATGTAGTTGGCCTTCCTTTTGGTTTTCTTCTTGGTTACCAGTTGCAGTATGGGGTGCAGGTAAAAAATTTAATCCTTAACAACACTTCCATGTTGTGCCTTGCAAGAACACTGACATGCATAAATTCTTGTTGCAGGGCATCTGGATTGGAATGATTTTTGGGACTTTTCTGCAGACATTAATCCTGCTGTACATCGTTTACACCACTGATTGGAACAAGGAGGTGACTAGCATTTTATTGTTACATAGTCTTTCCTTTAATCCATTACCCTTTTTCTCAGTGAAATCCAAATCTCAGGTTGAGCAAGCATCTGAACGGTTGCAGAAATTGGGAGGCCGTGGCTGCTAAAACTGAAGATACATCTGATTATATATCTGAGTCCTCCCTCTGTATATGCATAGCTTCATTAGCCACTAACAGCACACCTTCACTCGTAATCCATACTGAACGCAGACCCACCCAAACAAACCGAATGTTGGGTCAAAAACTCTGTATTTTAAAAAGAAAATTTGATAAAAAGATTACTGCTCTTCACAGGGCCCCGTATCCAGTTTTCGAAAGCACCTGCGTTGCGTTTGAAATTGTGGTCGTGAGTCCCCTTACTTTTTCTTTTTAACACAACATCCCCCAATTTTTAACATTTTACATTTTAACCCGATAGTGTTTATTATAATAAGAAATTGGCACTGCTTGTATCATTGGCAGTTGCATATTGGACCCTTTCGTCCATCTTTAGGATGATTATACTCTTGTTAACCCTACAAAGTGCACAGTTTTGGGAAATTCCTCAATTGCATAATAAACAATCAAATTCTCCCACATCGTGCCCAATCAAATTCCAACACCTCACACCCCATCGGGTTAATTTATTAAATTAAATTAATTCGTCAATTCTTTTTAAATATATATATAATTTATTTTTTAAAATTTTAATTTATAAAGATTAAATTTTATTAATTATATTATTTTTACACGATCATACTTTGCTCAACCTTTAAACTCTCAACGATTTTATTTTTACGGATTGATTCGACTTTTATTAAAAATACGAATAGTTTTTAAAAAGAAAAGAAAATTCTTAACCCATGGTAAACTGAACTCAAACCCATAGTCAATAATTGACCCAAGGTTAGTCAATGATGACAACTATAAATGAAGAGGGATTGTCTTAGTATAATAGTAGTAGGCGTTTGCTCCAAAATC
Source organism: Xylocarpus granatum (assembly GCA_019650275.1). NCBI lineage: Eukaryota > Viridiplantae > Streptophyta > Magnoliopsida > Sapindales > Meliaceae > Xylocarpus > Xylocarpus granatum. The sequence goes on along the minus strand of BNST01001477.1, from coordinate 53,951 downwards.
TCCACTAGGCATTTTTACCCTTTGGGGAGGGGAGGCGAGGGCTTAAGAAAACAAGTGGAGGAAAATTTTGGGAAAGGAAAAGAAAAAGCCAAAGTCCGAGGAGGTCAGCGAAGAAGGTCTCATTCATCTCATTTCAACCCGCCAACGCCAACACGAACACGCTACATACGTACGCCACTGGTAATGTCTTTTGTTTTCATTTCTTTTTCTTCGTTACTTCGTAAAGAAAAAAAATGGAAACATCAAAGCAAGCAAACGAAAACAGAAAATCAAAATTAAACTATGTTAGATCGTGAGGTTCTGTATCAATGGAAAAATTGTAACCCAACCCTCCTCAATATATTTTTTTGTCCTCACTTTCGCTGACTAATAATATATATCTGCAATTTTAAGCATTTGAGAGGGAGAGTGAGAGAGCGCGGGATATACAAAAAACTTTCATGGGTTCATTACTTCAAAACCCTAGATCTATCATTTCCCGCCAAAACTGCAGTAATCAGATGATTAGCTGATAGGTAGTTTAAATCGTTTGATAATCGCTCTTTTGGTTCTTTTATAGTCGAAAAGAATTTCAGCGAACTTTTTTTTTCTATTATTATTTTTGTTTTTGTTGATGTGAATCGAAGATTACCAACTGGAAATGTTGTAGGGTTTTGAACCCAAAACCCAAATTACATGGCAGGGTGGTCAATGGTAGCTGATGGGTCTGTTTTCGATTGCGTCCAGACAACCTCAAAACAAAAGAATCTCGAACCAAGCGGGTTACGGGTCGAGCTTGACCTGCCTTTAAAAGAATCTGAACCCAACTTTGAAAAGTTTCGATGTTGTTTTGACCAATTTCTTCGAGTTCTCCTCGAAGTGATCTGTGCCCAAGACGGCTGTCGGCCTCTCCCTCCAGTGCTTGGGGACGGGCAATCTGTTGATTTGTTTAAACTGTTTTTGGTAGTGAGACAGAAAGGCGGATATAGCACTGTGTCAAAGAAGAGGTCTTGGGATTTAGTGGCTATAGAATCAGGGTTGGATTCAAGTTTTTCGTCATCTGTGAAATTGGTTTATGTTAAGTACTTGGATCATTTAGAGAGGTGGTTGGAGAGAGGAATGCTTGATGATATGAAGGAAACAAAAAGTGGTTTAAGTTTGAGTGAGTATTTGATGGAGTTAGGACCAGAGTTTAAAGTGTTTTTATCGGATTCAAAAAAGAAAGACGGGGTGTACCAACAATTGGAAGATGCGAATTCCGATTTGAACTTTGCAAATGATGCGAATGTGTGTAAAAACGATGCTTTGGTGGTTAAGTCTGGTGGGAATGAGAACTGTGTTAATTGTGAGGAATCTATGCAAATTGATTTGACAAAGAGATTTACAGATTTTTCTGAAACGGATAAATTTTTTGATGATGGTGAGGTAAAGAGCATGGATGTGGATTTAGAAGGGAATGGAAATGTGGATTCAGGTGATGTTGATGTCACGAAATGTGTTGCGAATTCATCAGATTTTAGAGGATTGTATAATGATGTGAAGCTGAAGAATGCGCTGGTGGTGGAGTTGATTGAGGGCGAGAAATGTGTTGACAATGGTAGAGAAGATGCTATATTAGTGTATTCGAGTGCTGTTGAGGAGAAGAAAGAGACTTCAAGTCATTGTGAGAAAAGTGTAGAGAGTTCTAGCCACAAGAGGATGCAGGAATCTATGCTCAAAATGTTGGGTTGGGTTACTGGGATTGCCAAAGATCCATGTGATTCTGTTGTTGGTTCTCTACCCGATAAGTCAAAATGGAAGTGTTATGGGAACGAAGAGTTATGGAAGCAGGTTTTATCTTATCGTGAAGCTGTGTTCTTGAAAAGACAAGTTGATTCAAGCAGTGAACAATCTGTTGGGCAGGTATTTGTTTGCATCAAAATTTTGCCTGCTATTAATGTTGAAGTCTGAAAGCTATGTTTTCTGTATGTAGTCTTTGCTTTCTTAAGTTTCTTGCTATATATATATATATATTCCCTAATGTATATGTAGACACCCTACACTTCTTTGATTACTTTTTTCTGCTGGACTGCATGCATTATTCATGCGATATATATTTGCCACTAAATAAGTAGGAATAATAAACTAGGGCCCCAGCAAAAGAAAATCTCAGTCGTCTTCCTGCATGAAAATTAGATAAAGAAACGAGATGTGTTCTCCCTAGTCATTTGAGGAACTTTGGGCAAACTATTAGGGGCTGTATTTTGTGTACTTAGTAAATGATTGTTTTCACTGAACTCATTGGGCAGTTCTGTTTTTCTCTCAAGGGTTTCTCCAACATGAATAAAATGCTCTCAATTGTCAGAATGTATTTCTTTTATGAATATGTTTACGTTTTCTGTACATTTGAGTTGAATGAGGTTTCCATGTTTTAGAAAAATCAAAGGATGCACCCATGCATGTATGATGATCATATTGGGACCATTTATAATTTCCGAGAGAGGTTAAGCAGCAAGAGGACATGTCAAGCAGGGGCTTCTTCAAAGTCTTTCTCTGGTGGTGACCAAAATGACTCATGGAAGGAAGGGATGGAAAAACATGATGACAAAAAATTGCTTCAAAGCGGTGATTACTCAACTACAGTTTCTGTGTTTGACTATGAAATTGAAAAGTCAATTCCTGTAGGGCCATGTTTTCAAGCTGAAGTACCAGAATGGACTGGTGTGCCTTCTGAAAGTGACTTAAAGTGGCTGGGGACCCGAGTTTGGCCACTGCAAAAAACAGAGCACAAATTTTTTGTTGAGAGGGATCCCATTGGAAAGGGAAGACGAGATTCGTGTGGTTGCGAATTCAGAGGTTCTGTTGAATGTGTTAGATTTCACATTTCTGAGAAAAGGTACAGACTGAAACTTGAATTGGGTTCTGCCTTCCACAACTGGAAATTTGATAAGATGGGTGAAGAAGTCATGCTTTCTTGGACCAAGGAAGAACAAAAGAATTTCAAGAATATAGTGAGATTGAATCCTCCATCTCTTTATAAGTATTTCTGGGACCAGCTATTCAAGTCTTTTCCATTGAAAAGCAGGGAGGAACTGGTGAGCTACTACTTTAATGTCTTCCTTTTGCAGCGCAGAGCCCAGCAGAATAGGTCAACTCCGGATAATATTGACAGTGATGATGATTATGAATCAGAATCAGGAATTGTTACGCAGAGTTTTGTGCACGAAATAACAAAGCCACCTGGTTCCATCTTTCATTCCCCCAACAAGAAACATAAAAAATCCAGATAGTATCTGACGTTAGTAGAATAGAGCATGGAGCACTTATAATGAGAAATTTGAGGTTTTTCAGTTTTTGTTCTTTGTGGCTGTTTCAGACAGTTATGTTGGTTTGCCACTGCAGAAAACTTTTCAAAAGTGGGAGTCAAAGTGATTAAATATTGTCAATTAAAGGGTAATTTTGAAGGCACAATTCTTGACAAGTACAGTAGGGTGGAAGCTGATAAACTGTAAAGCAAGCTCAAACAACTTACGTACTGTTGAGGTGCTTTTGGTCAGTGTGGTTTCCGATATACATACTTCTTGTTCATTTGTTAGTACCTTTGTTCTGCATAATAGTTCATCTCTTTTTTGTTTTGACAGCGTAGAGGCCGAATGCCTTAGCAATTGGGTACAAGAGCAGCAGCGATATTTCAGAATTCAAATGTTATCCATTGAATGGAATGTACTTGCTATTATGATATTCTTTTGAGCAAGCAACGCAAGGACAAGTATTGTTTTGGCCTTCGCATAAATTCCGTCAAGTGGTCTCCTCTCTGTGTTTGTAGTTGCATGCGTCCGTGCCTAATATAATATTACACTCCCTTGTGATTGTCTTCTTCTTGGGGAAGATATAATTATTACTCTTTGGCACAAAGGAAAATTCCTCAGATGAATTTCAAGCTAAAACCTTGCATGTAGGGAATTTTGACACCGATAAGTTTCAAGTTACTTTTCATGGGTCGATTTGATAAACTAACAAAGTCAAATAAAGAAACGGGAAGTGTTTGCCATAGTTAAAGGTTTCAAATGAGTTGGGTTGGATTGGATCAATTCGAATCTGTGTAAGTGTTTATATATATATATATATATTTTATTAATAAATAAAATTTAATTTATTAAAATTTATAAGTGGACTCTAATTACAGTAAATAATTTGTATTTTTCTTCAATAAAATTGTATCTAACGGAATAAGGTGCAAATGCCATGGTAGGGCACAAAAATATGAAGAAATATACTTGGAACATGCCCTCAATCTAAAGCAAAACCTCTTTTGTTGCTCCAGCGGTTGAAAATGGATTTGGCCTTGAATTGATGACAGAGAAGAAGCGAATGCACTGGTGAATGAAATTTCAATCCCATTATCTCAGAATGTGCTCATTCATACCACTTGGTTGTACTTGGCCTGCCCTGCGAGGGCTTTGCCAAAGGCAAACTGCCAATTGAGTGTTAGAAAAGAGTTGGGCAATAATGGCAATTTTCAATTAGCTAAAGTTCGATAAGAGGATGACGGCCTGTGACTGATTAGGAATATTATGAGGATGGAGGCGCCTTGAAATTACAATCAGGATAGAATCGATGATGCTGAATCATTTAGGGTTCTTTTTGAAAATATTTATTAATTTAATAAGGGATCTTGTCAGTGTACAGGGCTTGCAAACTGATAATATTAAATTATTCAGGGCTCTCTTGAAATTACGATATCACAGTTAATTTAGCATTTGTTTGTTGTTATCATTGTCTCCGTGTTCCACTCATTCATGTCTGAACCATTTTTCTTCAAGCTATCTAACTTTTCTAATCTCTGAATCCTTCTCAAAGTTCTCCGTTGCCTCCTGTTGGAATTCTGAAGAAGAAGGGAAAAGCTAAACAAGAGTAGAAAATAATCCATGTCTTCACCAAGCAAACGTCGAGAGATGGACTTGATGAAACTGTCAGTAGGCTTTCATTAATCTTTTCCATCATGTTCATTTTCTTTGTTGAAAGATTTTTCTGTTGATTTTTGGACTTGTTTTTCTTGTGTGGGGAGTTTGTTCTAATAGGATGATGAGTGATTATAAGGTGGAGATGATCAATGATGGCATGCGCGAGTTCTATGTACATTTTCATGGACCCAAAGACAGTAAATCTTCAATACCAACATCTTTATTGCATTTCTTGAGCTAGTTATGGAATTTCCTTTTTATGAGCCTATTTTTATTTTAGCTATGTTGACCATCTGTCGATAACCCTTTCCTGCGTACGTATCTTTAAAGATAATTTTTAATAGTATTATTTTATTGTCTTATGCAATTTGCAGAATTTTAGAACTTTCATTCTTCATTTCTATTTTTCCTTAACCGATTGTTCCATTCAAAAAATTTTAAATGACTGGCTACTTGGGTTCTTTTAGAAACTGCAGATTTACTGTTTACTGATTCTTCTCTATAGCTTTACCATTAAACTTGTTTGGGTCATGGGTATTTTTGGTTCCGAGATCCTCAATGGCTTAACTACTTCATTATTGTTAGCTATTTTATAATAACTTAAGTTATTTTTCTTAAAATAAATAAATGGCAGGTCCTTATCATGGAGGTGTGTGGAGGATGAGAGTTGAGCTACCAGATGCTTATCCATATAAATCACCCTCAATAGGCTTTATCAATAAGATCTACCACCCAAACATTGATGAAATGTGAGTGATTACATACAAACTATTTAATTTTCCATTTTGGTAGTTCATTACATTTATCTGCTTAGTGAGGATTATGTGTGTGTAAGTATCTTGGTGCATATTTTCAGGTCAGGCTCAGTTTGTCTAGATGTTATTAATCAGACCTGGAGCCCAATGTTTGGTAATAATGGTCATTTGTGGAGATAATATAAAAGCTGATTCTCAGTAAGTTAAGAGCCATTTCTTACACAACAACAATAACCTTGTGTTTCAGATCTGGTAAATGTGTTTGAAGTATTCCTGCCACAACTTCTTCTGTATCCCAACCCGTCTGACCCGTTGAATGGCGAGGCTGCATCGCTGATGATGCGTGATAGAGCTGCTTATGAAAAAAGAGTTAAAGGTATCAAACAGTGTCTAGTTGTGGTGTTCCTTTTATGTATTCATTACAATGGCAAAAAGCCTGCGCCAAAATCTTACAATTGTCTTCTTCCAATGCTGCACACTACTTGTTTTTGTTTCAGTGATTTCCTATTCATGCTTAAAAGGTTCTTACTTAAAGATATTCTTGGTTTATTCAGTTTCATGTGCTGAATATTTGAAGCATGATTTTTAATCATTGGGCCAACCAATCTGCTTGGATTGAAACCTTTGAGTAGGGAGTTTTAAAACTGAATTAGTTCAGATTCCTGGAAGACCAGATTGAATGTGTTGCCAACATATCCAAAAGACAGAAAATGATGACGAGGCTTTATTTTTGTATCAAGTTCATATTGAGACAATGCGGTAAGGACAACAAATGATGTGAACTCAAGCTAGCTCTTAAAGGTTGGGTTTACAGTTAAAGGCTTGAAATAAGATTTTTGGATCTGCTTAACAGAGTGCAGCTGGATAGCTGTACTCAAAAGGAATGCAGATTGCTGAGGTATCTTGTTATGGGCTCCTGCAAGTTTCTTGGATTCCTTAGTTTTTGCCTATGTAGATTTTTCTTCATGAAGGCAGGGCTGAATGGCTAGTGCTACAGTTCTCTCAACCAGTTTAGAATGGATTTAAAAATAAGTAATTTACATTTAGTTCATGTAATCTGGTGATATCTTTTTCGAGTACATGATCTTATTATGAGTTCCTAGGTGCAAGTTTAATGCTACAAAAAGAGTAGAGAATGACTGTAAGATGTGTAAAACAAGTACAGTAAGCTACTTTTTGAGTTCTGATTATTTCAAAGATTTAAACCATAACACACAACTTCCAAGTATGAGAGCAATTTTGGAAATCTCTTACAAAGAGTTGCCAATGAAATTATCTTTTGTCCAATTGATGGAGAGAGGAGCTAAATAAACTTTATAGAGAAACTATATCTGTGAATAATTTTCTCTAAAAAAACAATACAGGTGCTTCATTGAGAGTGAGGAAATTCTCATTCTTTGTTTGAAGATGATAATCTTGGGGATCTAGGCGCGTGCAGTAAAGGAACAAATGCTCTGCTTACATTTTGAAACAATTGCCATTCGACTTTTGAAAGCAGTTGTTATGCCATCCGGAAACGGTATACGTGTCCCAAACTTCTTTATTGTGGACAAACAATGCTCTATTTTAGTTTTATGTACACGGCTCAATTTCTTTATTGGTTTTCTATATTGTGATGGATCCGTTTGCTTGTGTTATCTTCTCTAGGTTGAAATTTGTAGGAGTTCCCCTGGTAAGGTAGATTGATATTCTATCATTCTATGAAGATGTAGTTTATGAATGCCTCATTGACACATGGCTTCTAGGTTGCTATTGTTTCCCTATAATGTTGCCATTGTTTCTTCCAGAGCACTGTGAGAAATATGCCAAGCCAGAAGACATAGAAGCCACTCCAGATGAAAACTCAAGTGATGAGGAATTGAGTGAAGACGAATACAATTCTAGTGATGAAGCAGTGGCAGGAAAAGCTGACCCATAGCTGTTCTTCTGTGTCCTCAACAATTGTTATGTTACTTCTGTATATCATGTTATTAACGCTATCAATCTCAACTTGCATGTGAATGAATATAATAGAACAGAACGAGACTCAAGCTATGTAATTGTTTATTGGTAGAGCATATGGGTTTTCCAAGCCTCTGCTAGTTGGGTTTGTCAATGTACATACTTAACTGCCTTTCCGAAAAATGCCGCCTCAAACTATTAATTATTGAGATCATGGCATGTCTCTTGGTACACAAGATACCCGCACAAATCATGTGGCGTGTACAGCATTTCACCAATAGTGTTTTATTAGAACTTCTAACGGTTGTTGACGTTTGTCAATGTCAAACCATCTTCAGTAATTATTATTTCAGCGAATTATCATGCCAATATTTATATAACATATAGCGAGCAAATAAAATTATTAAATCTCCCAGTAGCGAGAAATGGCAATGCACGAGACTATTGGCAGATAAAGGTCTTGAGAGCTTTGATTTATAGTTGGCACAGTGACACTCCCTAATTTAGTGCAATGATAAATCACATTGTGATGATGGCAACAGCCATTTTATAACTATGAGATCTGGTTAGCGGGCTGTCATGTCCCCGGAGACCAACCATACCGATAAGTACATGAATCTGGAAAACTAAAATGAGAGAGAGGCAGCTTTACAAAGATATTGGGTATGAGAGGAGATGGAACACAACCTGCAAGATGCAGATATGAAACTATTGGGATTCCAACGATGGAGAATCAAAGACCTAACAACTATATTAACTGTATGGACTAACTGCACTAGTACAGGCCTGTCAGGGCTGCCGCTTATACACTTTGTACTCAAAAGGGCAACAATTTTTATCCAATTCGATGAAATTATCTATTCTTTAGCAAGTCATAATTGGCTTGGCCTCCTTTTTCCCGCATCTGTCCTCGACCTTTTCACAGGATTTGCCCAGCCAACGTTTCCACCACCACCACCACCGTTTGCTGGTTGTCCGGGCTGGTTGGCCCGCCCATGCTGGTTGGAAGTTTGCTGAGTCTGCCGCAGATCTTTAGGGCCTAGAACTGGACTTTTGATATTACGACCCAAGCTAGGCGGTGACACAGGACCAGTTGATCCTGTCCTTGGCTTCACCACCACCTTCTCTCTGTCTTTTCTCTTTTTCTTGCAGATAACCAGCTCCCCCGGATGTGGAGAATCATCTGGCTGGCATTGCTCCCGGCTACTGCCACTTCCACTTCCAAGTCTAGATTCCTTGTAGGGTAACTGGACTCTGATCCTAGTATCCTCAACAGAAGGAATGGATCCACGTTGTAATGGCTTCTGGGGAGGGCTAAGACCAGGTTCCATATCATTTATCATCTTGTGCCTCTTGCTCTGGCCAACAGTTATCTGTCTTGTAGATGGAGTAGAGATCGATGTAGGTAGTGGGGCAGAGAAAGTGAGGGCACTTCTGGCTTCTCGGAAATCTGTATCTGAAAATGCAATCTTCAATATGTCGAAAAATAGATCATGAACTTTCCTAGCTTCAGATCTAACCTGTAGAGAATAATAATTTCTTAAGATACAATTAGGAGGCTCAAAATTCATTGAAACATCAGGACATGGATCTGAAAGTACAAGTTAAGAACTACTAAAATTTATTTGCAGGTCACAGGGACATTTGGCAAACGACATGAAAGAAAAAAGCTGACTGGAAAACAACAAAGATAAGTGGTGTGCCTTCAGAGCAACTTCGTGGTCAGCAAAAACTTTGCAAGGAAATTTAAACTATCACAAGCAGTGGTGTGACCTTGGAAATAACTTTGTGGACAGTAAAAACTTTGAAAGGAAATTTAAACTATCACAAGCAATGGGGTGACCTTGGAAATAACTTTGTGGAACAATTCAAATTAATTTCTACGCTGCACCTGCGGATTGCCAGGATGGACATACTGTAGATAACTTTTCCCTTTTCCCCTGTCTATAGAACTAAAATAACAAATGAAGGAATATAAAGAAAAGGTATTATTATTATTTTTTAAAACGGTCCTAAATATCATATATTGTGTTTGCAAACTTTGAGTCAAAACAATGAGATTTTCTAGAAGGTTAACCAAGAGGGACTGGAGATATACATTCCAAGTCTGGGCTGTAGAGTGACCTTCAAGGTTTTATAGCTTTTAGCTAAACTACACTAATCCAGGCTCCTATTCAATTGTAAAGAAAATACAAATCACATTGCTGATGCCACTACCATCATCCTAGTTGCTCCCAAATTACCTGAATTTGGGAAGGCTTGTTTTCATTATTGGTGTAGGGGGGTATTCAGCACATAAAATGAAACTAATCCCTGATTTACTGTGTTTCATTTTGTAGAAGATATCAATAACAGTCCAAACAAAATTACGGTAGAGGCAGGCTTAGAAGATCTTTACCATGTTACCAATGACATCAGCACTGGAGAATATAGATAAGAATGCACACATGAATTACTGCATCAGCAATGGAGTCATAAAGATGTGAGTTCAACCATACCTCATGTGAAAAGCCATAAAAATGCATTGCACCCTTTAACATAAACTGCACATCAGACACCAGCTCCATCACTCCATCATACTCTAACCTGTCAACACGCTGATCAATCTTCCGTAAATCCAAAAGATTACTTCCGGCTCCACTCATGTAACCAGTATTTTCAATTCTCTTCCACAAGTCCGTTAGCAGGGGTACAATTTGATGTCCTTCTTTATCGATTCTCCTTTGGAGCTTACTAATTACATTCTTGCACTGCAAATATGAAAACAACTTTCAAGTTTCAGAATATGTAAAACATAACCAGTCATGGACAAGTATGGAAGACAAGGGAAGGTGAAAAGCCTGCAGGTCATGCACAGGAACGTTATTCTCTAACGCACAGATGTGCAAATTAGACATCATATCTAAACCAGGCCAAAAGTGTTTCTCAAGAGTCAAAAATACAAAAATACAAGGACAAAGAAAAGGCTTAAAACAAGAACATCAGCAAGCAAATTGCCAATAGACTAGAACTGATAATAAAACCATTACACAGCCCTTAAAGCATTATTAAAAAGATTTCTTCACTTGACCTCAGAAAACCTTCCTCTCCAGTTCATACAAACAAAATTCTGTCAGTCTGTTAACATTCTTCGCATGCCAGACTAGTTAAATTCTTCTAAATAATTTGATATCATTAAATCATGAACAAAAAGGGAGAATCAGGATAGATTACAATAGGGAGAGAGACTACAAATACCATTGAAGGCAACACTGTCAAACATTCATCATTCTACACACGAAATACTCATACCACACAGGATGGCCACAAGCAAAATTAGTAAATATCTGTTAGGTTTCTTTAGTACTATATCATGAAATCTTATTTGTCTCTTCAACAAATTTGGATTTATAATATCAATAGACGTCAAAGATCAATGGTAAAAGTATAATAAATGCCAATGTGCAGATTAACAAGGCTAAAGCATTGCAACAGATTCAAAGAGATGACAACAGAACTCCAGGTCAAAAAATCATATCTAAAATGTCATAATAGAAAGGCAGATTACTAAAAATTACAGAAACCAAGATTCAGAGGAGCAAATCAGAGACAAGATCCATCACTTTGAAACCAGAAGGTAGCAAAAATAGAGTACATACCCTTCTTTGGATGACATCAGACATCTTGGCACCAAAATTTGAGGATCCACTGGCAGTCATACTTTTCCCATCCCAACTTTCTTTGCTGTGATCAGCAGCATCTTCTGCAGGACCAGACATGTAATTCAATCGACCAGATTTTGGTGGAGAATGTAACTTTGGGGCATTAGCCTGTTTCCTTGAATGTAAGTTCCGCCGACTTTTCAAAGACGATTCACTTTGATCATGCTTGAAGGAATTGGGCTCTCCATGTGTTTTCCCTTCAGTACTGGTCCTTAATTGTTGTTGAAACTTATGGTCCATTTGGAATGGGAAGACAGATGAATCACCACGATGAAGAGAAGGAGTCTCAGTGCAAGACCTCTCCTCTGGCCTTTCGATAGTATGACGAGGTCGAACTCGAATACTACGCTTTCGTTTGATCTTGGGCTGCAAAACCTGTTCATCTTCACCTTCATCACGATCATGAGTCCAACTTCCAGATTGCTGGAGGTCCATGTGAGAATCTCCAGATACTGCAATCTCCCCTTCCTCTAATTCATCTGGCTGGCAAATGAACAAACATAAATCATCAGAATAATGAATAAACCAATCAAATGAAAGCATCAAAAAACAAAGAGTTTGACGCACCATCCTCTTTGAAAGAGAACCTGGCCTAGCTTCTAATGCAGACAGAGAGCCAAATTTCTGAGAAGAAACAGGAGATACTATCTGTGTCAATCTTCGACTGTCCGAAGATGATCCTGAAGAACCAGCTTCTTCAAGTACATGATTGTTTCGGATGTTTTCTGAAGGCCAGGGATACTCATAACCACCTTCGCAAGCTGGACCATCTTCTTCTGATTGGTCTTTATTAATTGCTGGTGCCCCAACAGCACCACTGTATTCATAATCATCAAACTCTCCAATTTCCCCCTCTTCTTCATGCACATTCCTCTCATCAGAGCTAGCATCAGAATATTCGCCATTTTCATCATCTATTTCCTTGTAATTTGGATACTTTTTCCCCTTGGGAATCCTTTTTCTCTCACTTTCAATTACACAGGATTCCACACCAATATTGCTACCAGACAAAATATTCTTTGATGGTTTTTTGGATAAATTAGCAATGGTAGCATTCACTTCTTTTGTACTGGCTCGAAGCCACTTAGGTACCTCATCATACCTTGTCATCTCCTCAATCCAGTTCAGCTCTTCATCCATTTGATCAAACAATTCTACTTCATCTTCACTCCTAGCAATCATCCGATTCACCTCCTGCAGTGATGGAACATCATGAACAGTTTCTTGATACCTTTCCTCGTCATGCAATAATGTCTCCAAAGTCATACGTCTCTCTTCATGGGTTGTTCTCTGGTCAAAACGCCCAGCATTGATGACCTCATCAGCCATGTCAATCTTATACTGCTGAATGTTATTCCTTATGAGGCTCTCAATAGATCCCATATATCGATCTTTACCAGCAAGATCTTCCTCTAAATCAACTGTGCCTCCACTACTAAATTCATCCTCTTTTTGATTACTTGAAATTTTATCAACAACTGCTTCCATATAAATGACCTTAACTTCTCTCGTCTGTCCAATCCGGTGGGCTCTAGCAACTGCTTGTTCCTCATTTTTTGGATTCGGATCAGGATCATATATGACGACCGTGTCAGCAGACTGAAGATTAAGACCACGTCCAGCGGCACGAATGCTAAGCAGGAATATAAAGCATTCTGAATCAGGACTATTGAAGTCCACAATAGCGGATTCACGATCTTCTAAGCTAGTAGTACCATCAATTCGCCTGTACACAAGTTGCCGCCATAGCAAATACTCCTCCAGAATATCAAGGAGCTTGGTCATTGTGCTAAAGAGTAGTACCCGATGCCCTGTTCTCTGAAGTTTTATGAGGATCCTATCCAGGATCCACAATTTACCACATGATCTCACAAGAAAACCTTTGGACAAGTCACTAAAATATGGATAATTAAGCAAAGGATGATTGCAAGCTTTCCGAAGCTCCATACATCTGTTATTAAGAGTTTTATACACCTTAGCCTGGTATATAGGATTTTTTTTAACCCTGTGCTTCTCATCTTCAGGATCAACTCGAAGAGTACCAGTGGATTTGATCCAATCGTAAATAGCACCCTGAATAGCTGACATTCTACATCTCAAAACTATGGAGACCTGCAGCCCAAAAATGGCATTAGATATCAGAAATGAAAAGATGTGACCAACTAAGATTGCTATAATGGCGTACCTTGGGTGGAAGGAAACCTTCAACATCTTCAAGACGGCGTCTGAGCATAAAAGGCTCTAATATTTGATGAAGTCGGTGGATAATGATGACCTTCTTTTCGGTCTCAAGCCAGTCATCCTCAGCATTATGCATAGGACCTTCCTTTTGAAATGGTTGTGAGAACCAATCATGAAATGCTTTCCGATTATCAAACACTTCAGGAAGAAGTAGATTTAAGAGTGACCAAAGTTCCTTTAAATCATTCTGCAAAATAAAAAGCATTCTGTATTCAGTAAAACATGTTGAGTACAAGAAAAGTATAATTGAACAGTCTTTAAGCACCAATCATACATGACCATTAAGAAAAACATTTTCAAAATGATGAAAATATGGAGTACATGCAACATTTTTCTCATCAACATATTTTCCATAATTATTTGAATATAGACATAATCACCACAGAACACAACTATGGAACATGAGCTTAAGCTGCATTGAGAAATTCAAATCAGCTCAGTACGTCAGTTCATGGATGAGTAATGGCCAAAGCATGTAAAGCAAATGCAAAGCAATACTGCAAATCAAAAAGTTCTTATGGTTCTGTAAACATGTATGCTCCTGCAAGCAACTTAGCAATTGAGAGCTATCTTAACACACCTGCAATGGTGTCCCTGTAAGAAGCAAGCGCCTTTGGCAGCGATATCTATCAAGGTCACGGGCCAAAACTGAATCCCTGTCCTTCATTCGCTGTGCTTCATCAATTATGATATACTTCCAATCAATTTTCGAAAGTTTTGAGCGGTCATACATGATGAACTCATAAGTTGTCACAAGGACATTAAATTTCAGGGCAGAGACCTCCTACAAAAATGGCACCATAGAAGAAAATTCAGGAACTTAACAAAATCTCAAGTACAGAGTAAAAATGCAAATATATGCCACTTACCTGAGAAAACAATTTTGACCGTTGATCCTTTCCACCAACATAAAAAATGCATGATACAGACGGCAGCCAATTATGAAGCTCACTCTGCGACACAAGCATGGTTAGCCACTTTTGGAGGTACTGGAAATAGTCATACCAATTACATGCAATGAAAAGAAACTAACCTTCCAATTGACCAACACAGCATTGGGGACAATTATAAGATGTGGGCCATAATTCCCTTTAAATTCCATCAAATAAGCTATCAATGCCATTACCTGAAGAGGAAACAATATAATAAGAAATGGCAACTATCTTTCAATATGTTGCCTTATAGTATTTTATAATTTATTTCTCCTTACAACAAAAGCAAAGTACTTATCTATAATTTAACTCTAGTGCAGTGACTACAAAAAAATATATCCCCTATAAGATTCCCCTGTACACCAAGCCATAGACTCTGACATAAGAAACTGAAACTAAAATATAAGAGATTTCTGTTTCCTTCTATAAGGACGAGGATTTCAGTCTCACATCCGAACAAAAATCACCTGCACAGTCTTCCCAAGACCCATCTCATCCGCCAATATTCCATTTAATTTGTTGTTATACAAAGAAAGCATCCACTGCAATCCAATCTGCCAAATATAAAACAACAACAACTCAAAACTAAATTGAAACAAAAGTGAGTGCAATAGAGGACAAACACTTGGAAATTTTAAAATCTTAAACATCAACCTACAATCTGATAATCTCGTAAGGTTCCAGCTCGTAACATTGAGGGTTGCCTCACAACCCTTTCATTAACAGCATGTGCAAGATTATAATACCTATTGAGAGCCACAAAGAAAACACAAGGAATGATTAAAACAGAGAACTATTACAAATGGCACACTCTATCTTTAGGTACAGCAACAGAGCTCAGTCAGGAGTTGAGCAAAAGCAATTTATAGAAAATTAACAATTGACAAGCTCACAAATATCAAACTAGTAGGAAGAACAGCAATTGCATATAATGGACATATTCTGAATCCATGGGTAGAATAAGACCTATCTAATAAAGATAAAAATCCTATTGACACTTGACAACATATATAAGCATATAATTCAACAAATAGCATACTTGTTAACAGATGAACTATCTCTGGGTGCATTCATTTCCAGAAATCGATTTCTAATCATTGCTTCTTCACCAGCACAAGTTGCTGCTGCCCTAACTTCTTCTTCCGAAAGACCCTATTGTGAACAGCACCAAAAAAAAACAAAAGTTAGTTAACAACAAAACAAAACACCCAATACAAAGAAAACTGGGTGTGTATGCATGTATTCATTTTGTTCACAAGGTCATGGATTTGAAGCTAAAAAATGTTGGGGGCAGTGGAGAGAAGGGGTAAGAGAGAGATTTAGAAAAGACATGCCTGCAGCCTTGCAGCAGTTGCTGCTGCATTTGCTGCATCTTCCACTTCCTGCTGATTCTTGGCAGCTGTTATTTTACTTCCCAGTTTATAAAGATATTCTTCTGTCTGAGTCAAGAATGATGAGAGAACTGCATATCTCTCTGCAGCATCTCCTGGGATACTAGTCTGCTGCTCCAGCAACATCTCCCTATACCTTTCAACATCATTATTCTTCAAAGCTTCCATCCTTTTGTTCCGATGATCATCCTTTCTCTTCGAGAACTCCCTCAACATTTTCTCATGGTATTTGGCAACTCCCCGGTTGCGGGCAGTACGTGCATCACGGATGGCCCAGTGAGTCTCAAGAAGTTTCTTACGCCACTGTGATATAGATTTTAGTTGTTTCTCTCTCATTGCTTTCTGAGATGTTTGTACTTGTCTCATCAGTTCAATACGCTGACGCTCACACAGCCGGACAAACTTTCGATATGGTCTGTCAGGCATTGCCATAATCTCCTGCTGCTGTTGGTCAACTTCATCTCTTAAACGTGCCTGTAGATCTAAAAGTTGGAGCTTTTTTTCTTCAATCTGCAACCGCAGAACAAGATCTGGCCTAATTCTTTTCCTATCTAAATTTACTGCCAGAATACCACTAATTTTCTTCATATTTTCTGATCTTTTCTTATTGAGGACTTCCATGCCTTCCTCAAAAAGAAGATCTTTGAGATCATATGCCAATGTTAGATTATTATTGCTATTAACCATAGCTGTTGACCCAACAGAGTCATTTTTTCTTGTGAAAAAGGGAAAGTCAAACAGTGGTCCATGATACTTTCTGGCAGAGCCAACATCTTTTGGCTGGGGGGCAGTAGCTTGCACAGGCTTTTTAACTTGCATTGCATCACTTGCAGCAATCTGAGGTGCAACAGACTTCCCCCTATCTGCTGCAAAATCATTTCTTGAAGGAGTTCTCTGAATACCACAATCAGCTTCCTGGTCTGACTTAACAGAACATACAGGGCTCTGCTGCTCTTCTTTCCCTGCAGATACTACTGGTGCAGGTTCATTTGTTACAGCCGACTTACTCCGCAGAGTCACTGACACAGCTGCTTTATCATCTTCAGTATAGGCTTCTTCTTTTGAGCAATTTTGTCCATTTGTTGATGACATAGCTTGTGAATCCTTTCCATTAGCCCCCGAATGTCTCAAATGGTCTTCTACAATCTTCCCAGAAGCTCTCCCCTGATTGTTTACTGCTGCAGGAAGAAATTGCTGCTGCTGCCGCAACTCAAGGGGTGGTGGAACAATAGCTTGAAGAAGCTCTTGAGGAAGAGTACCTTCTCCTTTCTGTCAAGCAAGAAGAAAAAAGAAAATAGTGCACTAAACACTCGTTTACTAAACCAGAAGCTATAGTGATGCTTGGAAAGCAGAGAAAGAGAGAGAAGGTGAATATTGCACACCTTGAGCCTCCTAAATGCAAGAATTTGTGCCTTAAGAACATGGAGTTGTTGTTTTGTAAACCCCAAACGCTGCTGTGGCATCTGGGTAGCCAGTCCACCCTGCGATGAGAAGTTGTTAACTGATCCTCCATCACTGGAAGGAGTTGTAGATTGTGGAGAAGGTCGATTCAACTGCCTGAGGTACTGCATTTGAGAACTTTCTGGGCCACCAGAACTTTTCACCGGCAAAGGCTTATCCACACCCTGGTTCATGTTAATAGATTTCTGTGGGGGGTGAATAGCAAGCATTCCATTTCCAATTGCAACTGGCTGTCTAGGAGACACCTGGTTGTCTCTGCCCTGAACAGCAAATTGCTGCAATGCAATGTTGTTAGCATTACTAACCATAGCAGCATTGGAAGTTGAGCCAAGAGGGCTAGGGGAAACCATAGGTCTTGCCTTCGCAGGACCAGATTGCCCAGATACATCACTCAATGAATTAGCATGTGCAGAGTTCTCACTTGCAACAGATGAGGATGTCACCTGCTGCTTTGAACCTGGTACAGGCGATGACTGCACACCCATGCAGCTTTCATTTTCTTTTTGATGTGCAGCCATCCTAGACTGCATGATTGGAATAAGCTGTGCCATTAAATTGGCATTTTCAGGTTGTGAGAGATCAATGTTTTGCTCAAGTGCCCATGCCTGCAACTGAGCAGCCATTGCAAGCTGGTTGTTAGACACATTTGGGATGCTTTGCAGATTCTGTGCTGCCTGCATAGGCCTTATAATATTTGCAGCCATTAATTGACCACCAACTGTCTGCTGACTTTGAGGTTTTGGTTCACTCCTCTGGCTCGCAACTTGCTGCTGCGGTTGTTCCATCTGCTTATCACCATGACCAAACTGTTCAGACAAATTTTTGGAGGATGATGCCTGAACCTGAATAGCTGATTGCATGGAAATCAGTTCCTGCATTTTCAAATTTCCCAAACGCATGTCCTGATCCTTCCCAGATGCAGGGCCCAACATTCCCATTTTAGCTTGCTGCTGAGATTGCATAACAGAAGCAGACCTCTGTTGGGCCTGCAGAGCATATTGAACATAAGCTTGATGAACAGGATTCAGCACTTGTTGCTCACGAGCTTGACTTCTATTCTGGCCCCCCTGGGATGAAGCACGTTGTTGAGCAAAATCAAAAAATTGCCTAGATTGTTGAGGTGGTTGCATGGAGCCTGGAGATGAAGCAAAGTTCCCCCCACCCATTACTCCAGGGTGACCACCAACTTGATACGCTAGAATGGCTTCATTTCCATCAGGTTTTCTAAGTAATTGTTGCTGGAATGACTGTTGAAATAATTAGAATATATATATATATATATATGTTATACAAATACATTTCATATGGAAAAACAGATATAATAATGATTGAGCAATAAAATCCAATAAAATTTACAGGAAATCAACAGCCACATTCAAAAAAATTTTGATTCCAAATAATACAAGGCAGAGTAGTATGATAAGGAAATATTCATTAGTTGTAAGGATATCTAAGGGTTACAGCCATAGAAGCAGATGGAGAATGGGAACTGCATTTATGACAGACACCAACAACAACAAAAGGAAACAAAAATGAAATTGTCTAAGTCAGATACGTGATACAACTAGTAGGTCGATGTGTAACTGAGCTAAACAAATCAAAAACTCAATCCACAAAAAGTAAAACAATCAAGTTCATTGATATGTAAATTTTCTAACGATAACCAGCAAGTAATAACTATAGTCACAAAGATAACAGTCCAAACCAACAGCTGCATATCATGTAGAAATAGGCTGACAGAATAAATCAATAGCCAGGAACTTGAAATCACATAAATTTATATGATTCTACCAGAAGCAACACAGACAGAAAACTTCCTCAAGCAAATAAAAGAGAAGCTGATAGTGACATTGTTCTTCGATGATCTTTATAAGCAAGCAAGCTTTCAAACTGAACTCACTGAAGTATGTTTCGACCACAACTTTCAATTCTTCAATCTTTGAATCCAGAAAACCATGCACATAAACATTACGAAACCTAGAGAAGCAAACCTCTAGTTTCACTATTCCCAACCTCTCATGTTTGAAGTCAATGTCTGAAGATATAAAGACAAAATATGCACTACACGGAATTTAAGATCAATCAGAACCCACATGGTAGTAATTAAGCTATCTCAAATATAACTGGAGACTGAGATGCTCAATTCGAGTTAAGCAGCTCAAACAGTCAACGCTAACGTCAGTTCCCTTTTTCAAACAAAGTAAGACATGCCCAGTTCACCCACCTAAAAAAACTAAAAATTTAATAATCCGAGATCAACTGATCAACACGTTCAACACTAATCACACGAAAGTGCATTAATTACAAAACTGGATACTCTTATTCATCTGTTAAAACCCTCTAAATTATGTAAAAAGAAAAAAAAACCCACCCATTCGTAAAAGCACTGTCAATAACAAAATACATAGGCCGATTCAACCAACTTTTCCCCAGAAACCAAATTACACAGACTTCACCTGTCTCTGCGGCTGTTGCAGCTGCTGCTGCTGCTGCTGCTGCACCGAATCAAAACCCAAGTGGGACGTCGAAACAGCTGACGATGACGAAGACGGCGACGCAGCTGACGACGTAGATACCGCTCGGCCTTTCAGGTTCCGGCCGCCGGGCCCACCACCGGATTGCATGCAGTTTTACAATTTTAACCCCAATTTACAAGAAAATGAAACAAATTCAATAATTGAAACAAACCCCTACCAACAACATGCAACAAAGAGTCCCTCCAAATTTTAAAATAAAAAACCCCCTATTTCTTTTACCCTCCGATCCCAACGTTCAAAAAATAAAAACGACCCCACTTTCTCTCTCCAAATTGTTGTGCCCCATTTTCCCAAAAAGCCGAAATTTATGGGTAGATCTTCGCGAGTCCGCGGAAGCCGAGACAGTAGCGAACTCGGAGAAACCGGTGATTCGACCCACTACTATCCCTAGTGTGGGTTTCACACGATTTCGAAGCAATTTTTTCCAGTCAAACCCTAAGATTTTTCTTTCTTTTATCAGAAAATAATATATCTGTATATATATATTTCGTTTAATGGAATTTTGATGTTAATTTTTCTCGGGTTAGTAACAGAGAAACTCTCTGACTTTATGCACCTGGGCGTGGGACCCGCTGAGTAGAAATTTACGACATTGATACCCGTGTAATTGACCCCTGGATTTATTGTAATTACGGCTAAGTCCTTGCGCCCTGAGCAAGTAATTCCATTCCATTGCATATCAAAATTGTGCCACGGGCTTTAACTCAATCGTTATGATTCATATAACGTTGTGGCCAAAATTAATTTCCATTTGTATTTAAAAAGCAGTCCACTCACGATGTTCTTCGTCTGCCCAATTGTTTTCAAATATCAGTAAATTTAATCTTTTATAATAATAATAATAATAAAGTTTGAAAATGAAACCAGGGGGGCATATTTGTAGTTTCAAACAATAAGGGTTCCTTTTTTCCATTGATTGTCTTACAAGCATTCTCAAGACCAGGGCCCACCACCACTTGCGGTAATGATAGCCCTCTGATTATTTAAATGAATGTCCAGCCAATTACGTCATTTCATAGATTGGAGCGTTACACTTACAGAAACAGCAACTGAAGCAGCAGAAGCAATTCTTCGCCAATTTCACAAAATATCTTCCGCTAAATTTACGAAGGAGATACTGTATGCTCCCCTGTCGTTTTAGCCCCTTTGGTAGAGAAAGCGTGCACTGGCCCACGGTCCGCCACATGTGGGTCACCTTTCTTGTTTGGCAAAAAATAGTGAGCATCGGCCCATGGTCTACTGAACAAATCAAGTAGTAGAGAAAACATACTCCGACCTGCCGGATTCGAACCAGCGACCTAAGGATGACAGCTGCTAACACTACAGTCCTCCGCTCTACCAACTGAGCTAAGGTCGGATGTGTAATTTTATCCGTTTAATTTATTTATTTACTACTAAACTTTCTGAGATCCACGAGTAGCATTTAGCTGAAACTGGTTGCGTCTTTTCAGTCTCTTTCCACAGCTCTTGAAACAATGCAGATGACATGATAATCAAACCAATAACAATAAACAAGGCCACACAATCCTGACAATTTATTTGCGTGATCTTGTACATATGACCGATCTCTCACTGACTTCACAAAGAAAACTTGGAAGGCAACAGAGTTCTTTACCAGTTTGCCATTGTTCGTCTACCATACTTGCCAGTTCCAACCTAGATAAACAAGGAACTAATGCAACCATACACATGTTAATTAAACATATTTGAAGCTGCAGTGTAGCCAATTAATCTGATATTCAAATCAGTTACCCTTCCGGGGACAAAATAAGTGATTTCTCTCTGCATCCGACGACCAAGCAGTGATGTATTGGACGTACTCCAAGTTCATTAAATTGAGGCTCAGCCCATGATCGGCTGTCTCTTATTTTTTATTTCCTCTATTTGTTCACATCGGATCGGAGTATTGCTTTTAGTTTACTAGAAAGGTAAAGCAGAATAACTCAACGGAGTCATGCTGGAGAGATCCTTTTACAAGGGCGTGGTGGAAATTGAAGGGAAAACATCTGGAATACGGGCTTCCCAATCATAGGACTTTCTGTAAGTAAAACAAGCATCACTAAAGCAATGATCATTGTTTCTGGTATTAAATTTTAATTGAGAGAAATAGAGTTCAACAAGTAAGCTGATGATCCAAGTAAGAAAACATTCTGACAGGCAAGTGCCCAGTATATACAAAGCAGATTAGTCAACTGGAACTGGTTGCAAGTTTTCAGCTTCATTCCTGATCTCTTGAAACAGGGCAGATGACAAGTATCGCTCCCCAAAGCTTGCATGAACAGTCTGCATGACATTCAAACCAACAACAATTACTCTTTTACTTAGATCGATAGTTTAGTGGCATAGTCCTATCCAATCTCGCGTAAATTGGTTGGTTATGTTGACAATATTGTAAATAATGAGTTAGAATGAATGAATTCTCATGAAAAAAATTATAAGGCAGTAAGAAGAGTTCTTACCACAATTAGTTTGCCTTTGTTCTCTGGCATGCTAGCAAGTCTCAGGGCTGCCACTGTATTGGCACCCGATGATATCCCGACCTACATAAACCATTACATCGATAATAAGTTGACAAGAACCTGAGAATTTGGCTGGCTTAGGATAGGAATAAAGTCTTGATATATGGACCCAATATCGATATTCTCAAGCTCATGAAGACTCCCAAAAAAGTCAGGGCAAGCAATTATCAGCTTCCAGCTCTACCAAATTAACTCGTATTTAACTACTACAAATAAGCCATGAATAGAGTTGAAGTTTCTAGTTATTGGTATTACCATAAGCCCCTCTTTCAATGCCAATTGCCTAGCCATATTTACAGCATCGTCACTGCTAACCTGCCATATGGATTTGTCAGTGTCAAATCATTAAATCTAATATCATGCTAAATAAATTCTGTACATTACATGAAGCAATAAAACTTACTTCAATAACTTTTTCCATTACATCAATGTCTAAAATATCTGGTTTGAATCCAACCCCGTTGCCAGTAATTAGATGAGGACCTATTTCAATTCAAAGTATCAGACACTGCAGCTTCTCCAACAAATTAAGGCTTGACAAACATCTCTATATGCAGAAGATAACTCAAAGTCCAATAAAGGCTTAAGATCATCTTTACCCGGTTTGCCCCCATTCAATACATTACTTTCGGCTGGTTCCACTCCATATATCTACAATATTGAAAAACAAGAAATCGTGAGAGAATATCCATGGAAACCAAACCAGATTTAGGCTATTGTTTAGCCGCATGGAAGATTGAGTCTCTGCCTTGGACTTCTAGGAATAAATCATCCATTTATATCGAGCAACTGTATTGAAAACGATAATTAAGTAGCTACCTTGACATTAGGATTTTGAGATTTAAGATACTGCCCAACACCAGAGACAGTTCCACCACTGCCAATTCCCATTACAAAGATGTCTACTTTTCCCATAGTATCCTCCCATATTTCAGGACCAGTAGTCTCAAAATGCGCCTGTTTTCCATTTGAGGTCAAAATTTTATTATAAACTTATGCTATAGAAGCACTCTAGGAGTGACAAATCTAAAACAAATCGACAGAAATTTAGCAACTAGTCTATCTATCGGAAAAACTCATAAGCAAGTCAATGAAAGTACGAGTTCAGCACCTGGGTATTGGCAGGATTTGAAAATTGTTGCAGCATGAAAGCGTCTGGTGTGGATTCCAATAGCTCGTAAGCCTTCTTGACGGTTCCACCCATCCCCTTGGTGGGATCGGTGAGGATTAAGTCTGCTCCAAACGCTCTCATTGTTACTCTTCTCTCCAAGCTTGTATAAGACGGCATGGTTAAAACCATTTTATATCCTTTCATGGCTGCTATGAATGCCATGCTTATTCCCATATTCCCTGATGTCGGCTCTATTAGAGTAGTCTAGTACATCCACAAACCAGTCAGAGATTACTAAAGCTGCAGTGTACGTAATAGCTCAATTCAAAGACAAACATAGTTTATATTTGAGTGAAAGTTTTGATGTAGTCGGATAACCTTTCCAGGAGAAATTAACTTTTTTCTTTCTGCATCTTCGATCATGGCCAATGCTGGTCTGGTGATAGAAACAAAGAGATTCAATATTCAATCATAAATTTGTAAAACATAGATTATATATTCAGATTAAAAGTACCTGTCTTTGATGCTAGCAGTAGGCTGGAACATCTCTTGCTTGACAGCAATATAAGCTCCACATCCTTCAGTGACTTTGTTGAGATATACAAGTGGAGTTCTCCCAATCAGCTGAAAGTTGATGAAACAGAGAATTATATCAGTAAGAGTGTAACCATGTTGTGCAACAAAATTCTGAAATCACCCGATGAAATTTATAGTCTTGCATGAACTTCAAATTGAATATCAAGACTCCATCATTTCACATAAAATTGCCAATCCTCCGACCGAATTGGTGCATCATCTAGATTACAATATTTTTACACAATCTAATTAATTATTTCAAGGTTATTCCGATTCGGAGAAAGTCTTAAGGTTACTAAAGTGCTTAGTTATTGCCAGAAATAAAGGTGGCGACTATTCATATCAAAATTAGCCAGTGATGCACGATACAATCAAATCATAGACATGATAAATTATTTTTAAATAAATTTTTAAGGGAAACTATCCGGCCACCTTAGATATAATAATGATAATTTTTTAATTTTTTTTTAATAAATATGATATAAATTAACATTTATATGATGATGAAAAGGAAATTCCGGTTTCGGAAAATGAATCAGCAATAAGATCATAAGAGGATTACTTGAGAAACTTCTTTCTTGATGTTGGTAACAGGGAGCAAATCTCTGAGTTTGTGATCAAAGGATGAAGAATCAATTATGGGTTGTGGGACAACGAATCTCCGTAGCAGTTGTTCGTTGCATGCTGATGATCTTTTCCGTAGTAAGTTCCTCAAAGCAGCAGCCATTGATGGAGGATTGAAGAACTGATTTTTTGAACCTCTACACTATGACAACCACTGCCAGTGGATAATAGAGCTCTGATAAATCAAAGATGGGTGCTCGAAAGTCCCCTTTTATAATGTTTTAAACATTCGAAATTCTTCCATTTATATCACAATAATGGAAAAGAAAATTAACTCAATGAATGGGATCGGGGTTGGCGGGGACATACACGCACGAGAACGGATCATAATGTATGATGTCTTTGTACACTCTTCTTTTCATTTTGGCATAAATTATAGTCAAATTTTTAATACACGATGCATAGAAAATATAAAGAAAAACCTGAATCAT
Organism: Xylocarpus granatum; assembly: GCA_019650275.1. Taxonomy (NCBI): domain Eukaryota; kingdom Viridiplantae; phylum Streptophyta; class Magnoliopsida; order Sapindales; family Meliaceae; genus Xylocarpus; species Xylocarpus granatum. The sequence goes on along the minus strand of BNST01001477.1, from coordinate 28,809 downwards.
AACTCATTAGTTGTCAGGCACTCGAGAAAAATAATTTGTTCATCATCCACTGTATATATGTCATAGGATAGGACCAGTGTCAGCATCTTCCTTCATGCATGCATCTTATGTCGGTGATGGCGGCTGATGCAAATTTAGTTACCACCTGGCTGCAAAGAATGGTCAAAGAGTAGTGGTTCATATGAATTTTTCGCTATGCGATGAATTAATCGTTTGAGTCGTAAGGGAATTTGCAACCTTCCGTTGTGAAACTCTGCATTTTACCCTAATTTGGTAGCTAGACTAGATTAGACTCACCACTCACTTTAACTCTGTCAGGAATTTACATGGTTTCCATGGGATTGCACAAAAGAATTTGGGGTACTGTAAACGGTATGATTGGTGGATTGATCGCAACTTCTAATAAATATGGTCCAAAAAGTGTTTGTCAAGTCGGAGGTAACCACCCACAATCGGGTAATTGAAACGGGCATTATATTTTCTGTGGTGCATGCTGCATACTCGATCAGTTTCTGCTCAGAGGCAAAATGACATGACGCAACCGCTGCCTCCATGCCTTGTGATTAACGGAAAGCAACAAAGCCTACTTGATTGTTTAGTCACAGTGGCAGTAAGCTGCTAGAGTCTGCCCCGAAATTAAGTGATGCAGTTTCTGATTTCTTTTACTCTACGTACTTACGTGATGCAATGGCTAACGACCTCAGGATTCGAGAATTTAGGGAAAAGTTTGCCAGGCGTCACAGTCACGCCGGTTCAATTTCCTCTACGATAATCATAAATAAAATATCCAATCGCTTTATGTTAGTAACTGGGTAGTCAAATAGGGTTTAGCCGTCTTGTTCTTGTCCTTGTCCTTGATTGCTCAAAAAATTGACAAATTCGCATGGACAACCAAACTGCCCGAAAGGGATAGAAGCCATAAACCAATCTCCAAGTCAGGGTCAATGATCCGAATAGAAAATCTACAGGCCGTGTTGTTTAAGATATATGACAATGGGAAATGTGGAGGGCTTGGCTACGAGTCGCCGTTCAATACCATGGGCGGACGGATATGACAATTTAACGCCGTGAAAGTCCAAGGTGAAAAAGTTTTACGCGTCAGCATTGATAATATAATAAAATTATTTAATTAAATTTTTTTAATATAAACCATGCAAAAAAAATGCGGACGGCTCGTTTTTCCCAGTTTCGGACATGTGCCGAGAACCAAGGCCCAATCCAAATTCATTTCGTTGAGGCCCAGCTCAACTCGGGCACTCTCTCTTCGGGGGTGTGACAGTGCTAAGATGAAAATGTACTGTATGAAGGGGCAAAGTGGAAATTATTCAAATCTATGGGACAATATGCAAATACTACAAAAGTATGTGTCAGAAATAAAAGAATGCATACAATCAATGAATGCAAACAAGTCATTTGGATTCGAGTCAACAACAAATAATGGCTATTCCAATTTTCCGAATTTGCAACGAGAGCCCCCCAATTTCCCCCATCCTGGTAAGTTCACTAAGCCCCTAATCTTTTCGTATTTCAAATTGTCGTCTCCTCTCTCACTCCCCATTTCTCTTCGTTTCTCCAATTATGCGCCAGTTTCTCTTCTTCATCCCAAATTGTTTTAAACAGGGTTCAGTGTAGTCTCATGTATGTTCATGTTCTGCGCGTTTTAGGGTTTTTCTCTGTTAGAAGTGTAGTGTGAACATTTAATTTCCCAGTTTTTATTGTATCTTCGTTCATTTTAACGCATATATTTTTGTACTTTGCTTTTGTCTTTTTTTGCCTTCTGGTTATTCATAGCCGAGCTTACGCTTTCTTTAGTAGCGATTGGGCTTTTTATTTAAGCACTGACATGACATTGACGCAGGTAATGCTTAGCTATTAGATATCTGTGCTCAGTCACTTTGCAGTTAAATTTAGGTTTAAAGTGCAATGGTATGTGTATAATATCTATGGAAACAAAATACAATTCATTTCCCTGCTTGTGTTTTTGAAATGCCCATTGAATTTTATTATTATTAGTTATTTTTGAATGCTAGTAGAAATGAAGCTTGAGTTACCAATACAAAGATGGAGAAAAAATTATAAAGCATACGATTTTTTTTTAAACCAAATGGTTTTTGTCAGTAAATAGCATATCAATGTAAGTAGTTTTCATTCCACTACTTGTTCAAATTTATATTCCAAAGTATCCAAAATTTTCTTATATAATTCTATCTATTCTCTTGATTGGCAGACTGATGTATTCTGAAATGATGGTGTTAAAAGGTTTATGATTGATAATGAATTTATTAATGAAAGATTATTAACTTCTTATGGATGCCGCAATATCATTATGGAAGGCTTACTTTTGTGCCAGTGTCCAAACTTTTATTCATAAGCAAGTGTGCCCATTCTCCAAACATTTTATTCGTAAGCACTTATTTTTCTAAACCTTCAATTTATTGGCCATATTTGCTATTTTGTGTACAGTGCCAACCCTGATTTATATTTTTTTCTTCATTTTTCTTTATCGTGATATGATGCTTAATGCATTTTGTTGTTCATTGAAGGTCAATGAATAAGGATGATGACTTGGGTAGTCCTCACCATGAGGACATTGATATTAGACTTCAAACATCAAATGAATTGGACTTGAATGTGGAGCAGGGCAGTGGCAGCCCAAAAGTTGTCCATGCGTCTTTGTCCACTCTTTCCTCAAACGAAGATGCTAATGCAAATGGGATACTGAAAATTGGCACAGAGTTTGAATCAGATGAACATGCTTACAGGTTTTATGACAGATATGCCAGATTGCTTGGTTTTAGTGTTCGAAAAGATTGGGCCAATAGGAGTAAGATACATGGTCAGGTGGTATCTAGAAAGTATACTTGTTCCAGAGAAGGATATCGGCGGAAGGACAGAAGAGACTCTAATGTGAAGAAGCATAGGAAGGAAACACGAACCGGTTGCTTGGCACATATGATCATCACTCGTCAACCTGATGGTAAATACCGGGTAACACATTTTGAAGCAAATCACAATCATGACAATATAGACCCAAATAATGCTCAAACAGTTCAATTGCAAAAAGATTTATTTGTTGATCAAGCCCCTGAGACTGGTCTTCCAGATAATTTGGAGTTGCAGTCAAGTGCAGATTTCGAACTGATGACTCAAAAATTTGAAATACGAGATGCTCTTGATTATCTTGCCATGGATTATGACATTTCCCTTTCGATCTGAAAGGGTGAGAAACATGAAGCGGGGAGAGGCAGGACGTCTTTTGCATCATTTCCAGAGGCAACACTTTGAAAATCCATCATTCTTCTACTCAATCCAGCTTGATATTGATGATAAAGTGAGCAACATATTTTGGGCCGATGATAATATGGTTGCAGACTATGACCATTTTGGTGATGTGGTCTGTTTGGACACAACCTGCCTGACGAACAAAGATTTTAAGCCATTTGTGCAATTTGTAGGAGTGAATCATCACAATCAAGTTGTGATTTTTGCTGCTGCATTTTTATTTGATGACACTGCTGAATCACTTGACTGGCTTTTTCATACATTCTTAGAGGCAATGTCTGGGAAGAAGCCAAGGGTCATTCTCACGGATCAAGATGCAGCAGTTGTTGAGGCAATTAATTCAGTCTTACCAGAAACAGATCATCGTATATGCCTATGGCAGATGCACCAAAATGCTCTTAATCACCTTAGCCATGTGGCAGAGCATATTAGAACTTTCACCATCGATTTTAGAAGTTGTATTTATGATCAAAAGGATGAGGAGGGTTTTGTTGAAGCATGGGAGGCTTTACTTGGCAAGTATCATCTTCAGCAAAATGACTGGCTGAAATGGATGTTTAGAGAAAGAGAGAAATGGGCTGTTGTATATTGCAGGAACACTTTTTTTGTTGACATGAAATGTATGCATCTGGTTGAGAGTTTATCAAATAAGTTGAAAAGTTATCTGAGCTCTGACCAAGATATGATTCATGCCTTCAAGCATTTTGAGAGGGTGGTAGATGAACAGAGGTACAAAGAAATTAAAGCTAATGGCGAACTGGGTAGAAGCATGCCAAGGTTGATGGCAAATGTGATTTTGTTAAAACATGCAAGTGAGGTTTACACACCGAGGGCATTTGAACTATTCCAGAGAGAATATGAAAAATGTTTAAACATAGTTGTTAACCAGTCCAGTCAGAGTGGATCATTCTCCAAATGCATAGTTAACACATTTGGACGGACTCGAGAATACAGAGTGACCTTCAATTCTTCAGATAATACAGTTGTTTGTGATTGTATGAAGTTTGAGTATGTTGGGTTTCTCTGTAGTCATGCTCTAAAAGTGCTTGATCATAGGAATATAAAGGTGGTCCCTTCTCAATATATCTCAAAACGATGGACAAAAGATGCAAGGATTGGGAGTGTGAGGGACAATTGTCAGTTCATGGAACATGAGAACCCCAAGCTGATCGCAGGAAAACGTTACAAAGATCTATGTTCCCGCATACTAAATATATCATCCAGGGCAGCTGATTCTGAGGAAGCATTTCTTTTTGCTTCTAGGCTACTTGAGGAAGTAACTGAAGGGGTTGAAAAGATCTTGACATTGAGAACTGAGGAAGCTCGAGGCATCACCTCAAGCAGCACCGGTGCAAATGCTTCAGAAAGTGAAAATGCTGAGATTTTTGTGGATGAAAATACAATTGAGGATCAGGACGAGGACAACAGAGCACATGGAACAAGAGGACAAGAGAGTTCTGTCCCCAACAAACTCAAACTGAAAGACATAAATGGAAGAGGCTCCAAGTCAAAAAGAGTTCAGAACATACAAGCACAATTGCCAAATACTGCTAATTGTGTTTCAAGGCCCCCACCAGCTTACATCTCCCCTCAACCTCCAACAACAAATCCAGCTGTGCAGGTAGCACTTGAATTCATTGAAATTATTCTAGGTAACGACCCCCATTCAGCTTCTATTATTCGGTGAGTTTTGGAATTATTTTTGCAGAATTTGTACAACTTTGAAGCTAATCAGGTGGTTCAGTGCATGTACCAACAGCCTGATCTGCTCATAGACCAACAAACCAATACCGACATGTATCAACAACCAAACTTTTTCTCTGACCAACATGACTCCCCTAACCAAACTCAGTTACTCCAGGTGAAAGTGATAGTGTTGTAGAATCATTTACATTCTCATGAGTTTAAGATATTATGGCAAAGTGATTTACCTGGGCATTGTCATGCAGGAACCTTTAATCCATGGTACATACCATGATTCTGTCCCAAACACCGCCCACTTGCGGCAGGTAATCACTAATGAAAGCTAGAGGTTCAAAATATTGAAATGAATTCGGTTGTTTGTATTTATGGTTCCCTGATTTGTTATCTCCTCGCTAATTAATTTCCTTTGGGAATTTCTCATTGCAGCAGATGGACATTGATGTGCACCAACACCAGAATTCATCTTCGTATTTGCTTTATGACCACAGATACAGAGCTTCTTCTGACCCTTTCTCTCACGTACCCAAATAACAAGGAATAATACATTGTTGATGTATGTTGCTTTGTACAGTTCAAATATTTTTAATAATCTTATTGGAATATAAGGAGGCAATCTTCATGTCATCCCAATTTTGTACAGTTAATTAATTTTATACACTACTCTGGAATATACAAAGCCATTATTAGCCCATAAAATCTTGCTCTATCCTTCACTTGTACAGCCTACTGTGGCTAACTGATGCTTGCATGTTCGGTCATATTTAATAATTAATTAAAATATTACAATTTTTTTTTATTAAAAAAATTTCCGTTTAAAGAGAACGACAAACGAAACCAAACCATAAGCCCGTGCGGATACCGAAGCAATTAAGCAGGACAAGAATGACAAATCCACTTCCCTCTCTGATTTTAATCCTCTTCGTCCTAATTTTATCCTTCATCTTTGCTCCAAATGGCGGATTCAGCGAGGCAGGGAAGCGAAGAGTCCACATCACGGATGATCTTGATGATGTGATTGATGATGAAGAAGATGATGATTGGAAGGAATGGGGCAAGCAAAAGACGTCGCCTCTCGATAAGTTTGATCCGCCGAAGGTTGATTTTGACGCCATGAAGATACCGGAGATCCGGGAAGAGATGATGAAGCACCACTATGGCCCCGCTTTCGGCTTCGTTAAGCTCCAATTGGAAGTTTCCCGCTCTATGGTAATCATATTTCTTAGAATTTGAATTTAACATAACTGTGTTCACTCGATTTGGAGAAAGTTTTGCGGTAATATATCAACGTTTGTATCAGGATCTAAACCTGAGTCGGTTAATGGGTTTTCCTGGGAAATCGATATAATTTTGTTTCTTCTAAAATAATGCTGGAAATTGAAGGATTCTTTTTGGGGCTCATTTTTAGGACGCAGCTATTGAGCTTGCTATGAAATGGACAAAAGTTCTGAAAACTGGAGGCATCGATGTGAAGTTCGTGGGCGTGGATATAAACACTGTCATGTTCACCATGCAAAGAGGCCAAGACCTCGTTGAGGTAACTTCGTTTCTTCGTACCAAATTGTTCAGTTCATTATTGCAGTTCTAGCTAAATTACTTTTCTATCTTTAATTGCAGTTCATATCACAATGATGCCCATGCAAGCTCTTTGACTGGGTTTCCGGTTTTTGCAAGTACTTGAATTCTGATTTGATTTGATGTTTTGCTCGTGAACCCAGTTGAAGGAGTTTATATTGAAGCAACCAGATGCTTACGAGTTAAAGATAGGGGACCAAACTTTCCGTAGACCTGGTGATCCTCCTGTAGAAGTACTTGTTGAGAGGCTCCGAAGGGAAGTAGACAAAAAGGATGAAGCTAGTGCCATTTCAGAGGATGATGAACACGACAAAGAAGAACTGTAGATGAGAAGAATTTCAATTTACAGAGCTACATTATGGCTTGCCATGTTTTTCTTTACTTGGTGTCTCAGATGATAGCCGCCCCCCCTTTTTTTCGCCATTTCTTTGAACATCTTGTTGACCCCGTTACCTTTTCATATCATTTAACTGTTACGTTGATTTTTTTCTCTTCAATCCATATCCTGCTTATGAACTCATTTTCTGTTTAATATTACTCGCAGAACTTAATTTTATCCTGTGGTTAATATTCTGAGCCGAATTTAGCCATTGCAATCGTTAGCTACGTTATCTTTGCCTAAGTAGATATATGCAACTCCATGCAACTCATGCATGATTGTCTATATGGTCTCCTCAATGATTATTTGTAATGCAATACCACTTAACAGCTTCAGAATACTAGATTTCTTCATAAGCAGACATTTAAATAACTCATGTCAACAAACAATTTTACATGAAAGGTGAATAGTCGCTGTTTGTATCTACTAAGGAATTTAGTAAATCTATGAATAAATAATGAAGCCAATGATTATTTCAGCTTCCTACCTAAGTCAGAGAGATGGAGAAGGTGAATCCTAGGGATGCTTGCTGCTTACTCCCTCTTTCCGAGTGTTGTAACCCCTGGTCAACTCTTCCAATAGATGCATCTCAGCAACCAAAGTTAATACATTCCATGGTCAGATACACCATAAGAACTAAAAGACGCATTTCAGGAAGACAAAAAAGGGGGATAGGTTACAAATATTAAAACAACAAAAAAATGGTGTGAAAAGACAACGAAGGACATTACCGAGATACAAATTACATCCATCTAATTCAGGCTCTTCAATCACATTCTTTGGGGTAGCAAGTCAATCTTCCACAAAGCCGGTCAAGATTCAGTGAAACTAGTTTCAGTTTTCATTCAACTTTATTGGAGAAGCAAGTTACATATTAAGTGAAAGAAGCCAGAAGTGCAGAAAAAAAAACCATTACCAAATTATAATACACTCAATTGATCACCCAATGTTTAATTGTAATCCAAGACAGTAATTTACTGCAGTGTCATACCCCGGCGCTCTGGTTTCTTCTGGAGTTTGTTCAACACTTCCTCCCAAGGACTTTATGCAGTGATTAAAATTAAGGGGAATATCCTTTTAATGGGAGCAACCACAGGCAACAATGTCAAAGATCCAACCAGAAAAATTTATTTACCCAAATAGGTAATATATACCAACACAGTTACCAGACCATAAATTCTGTCAGGGGTATGGTCACTCCTGCAAGCTCTCACAGTAAAGCATCAGCAAACCAGCCCTGAATTGGAAGAAAAGAGTATAATTTACCAGTGACAAAAAGAATACTTCAAATCAGTCTCTTCAAACCTGTTTTGTGGTGAATTTGTATATCCTTGACTTGAGCTTGCAAATTTAAGAGTATCAGGAACACCAAGATATAATCTGCAGAAGAAACATCTTCTAATCAAATTCCATGTCATATTTATGGATCATTGCAACAGACTTCAGTAAAATCAATATTAACGTAAATATAACAACTCCAGAATACACCAATATTTGATAAACAGACCATTAGAACCTCCAATGAGCTTTAAAAGGTGTTAATAGTGAACTAATACACAGCTTAAAATGTTTGAGGCCCATATTATTGTTTAAATTACATGAGAGGATAGGAAACTAGCCTAATGCACTTATACAACTGGTTATTTAAGATGCATGGTCAAGAAATACATTGGTATAAACTCTTGCTGTAAGACATTAGGAATTCATTGGTAGGTATGCTAACCAGTAATAAGATTAGGTTTTCAAAGTAACTGATTATAAGGAAACAAACAAAGCACCACTATGCTGATTGCTGAGGAAAAGATGAAGGGTCCAATTTTCCCTAGTTTCATTTATCATTTACAAAATTGGAGTATCACATATTTGGTGCCATCTCAACAATCTTGCTCAGCATACCTATTATCACCAATCTAAGTTGTCAAGTCCATATCCATCCATTCCTCTCGTACCTTTCCAGAAAGATCTATCAGAGCATCTCTCTATTCTCCCACCATCCTTCCACAATGACAGAATTTATCTTAAACCAGTTATCCAATATCCCCTCCACTGTGAGTCCCCTCTGCAACCTTGCAAAGTGAATCACAGTGCTAACGAGAAGTAATATTCTTGAAAGCTAAGCAAAAGAATTTATGATCGCTGCCAGTATAAACAAGAACGAAATTTGAATCTTTGACATGTTTTTAGCCATTTAACATATCCATATCCATCAAATAAATGCAACACAAAGCTTAGGAAAATATACCCACCGAGGATTTCTGGATAGAAGGCATTCTCATCTCCTGCAGGAACCTCACCAGTAACACATTCCCACATCCTGTTTCCGCCACAGGTCACACCTGAAACACATTAAGGTACTAATTAACTCAACAGAGACCTTTCTCTACGCATTTTTGAATATAAGATATCAACCAAAGAAACAAAAACCTTAAGTTTTTATAACTAAAATTTTCTCGGTTAAAAGCTGTTTTCAACATTCGACCAATCTCTTAAATGGCACAAGAACTAAGATCTGCCCTAAATCTAATTTCTTCTATTGTATAAATGTGCAGCATTTCCATTTCACGCAGATGACAGAAACTAAGATTGAAATTGGGGATTTCTTTAAATTTTCAGCTAAGAAAAAAAAATTGAAATTGAGATAAACTAAAATATGCATAGTAACAAGAGCCGACAATGTGCATTTGATAACCAATCCAATCCTCCAAACCCATCCTCTCGCTTTGGCAGCCTGTCATTAAGAAGTGAACAATAGCATAATTAAATAATTAATCAAACACAAAGCAAATAAACTGATTTTCTCATTAAACAAATGACGAGAAAAAATAAACGGAGAGAGAGGACCTCGACGGCAGAGAGAGCTCTCTCCGCAGCTGGCACAGAGAACTCCGTCAAAGTCCAAGGCATACAGATCCCCCATTTCCCCTTCTTTTTTTCTCTTAGCAGCTCGTAGTGTTTTTTTTTAAATTTTTTCAAGATGAATGAAACTTGCCTCAGCCACCCAACCATGGTTAATCCACAGTATTCTGTCACACACCACTGATAATTCGCCGCGTGTTGAATCACCACGTTGGTATTTAAATTTATCCCGTGGAATTAAAAAAGTGAATTTTCTGCGGTGAAAATATAAAAAATGACAGCGGTCTGCCGGCGGTGAATTCCGTGGGCTTCTAGCACCATCGACGGCCCCTGGTTTCGTGGTTGGGTCATTTATCGACGGCCTCTTGTTTTCATTGCAATCATACACGCAACACCCATCAGCAGAGTGCAAATAAAGCTAGGCAATCATGGAGTTTGCTTGCCCCCCAGTCACCGTTCGTCGCCCAAGTACTGCCACGACGGTGTACGAGCTATTGAAGAACAATCATTACGAACAAATCAAATTGACCAAAATAGAGAAAAAAAAATATTTATTTTTAATATTTTTAATCTAGTAATTAATTTAACACTCACAAGACAAGATCAAATATAATTTATATTTATTAATTATAATTTTTCAGAGTAAGTCCGATCAAGTCATAAAATAATAGTAGTATATGCATTCGACGTTAGGCCACGCAAGTAGGTAGCGTAACAGTAAATACCTCGCTCTTCCCAACACGCAAACTCAACAACCTTAATTACCGGTTTCATACCGGTAACCAAGATGTCAAATGAACAGATATTATCTCGCCTCACGACGCACTTTACCTGCTACAGCCGGTAAATCACGGTACTTGATCATATAATGGACCCTATTTGGCCTTTTTCCCTTCATCTCTTTCCCGAGAAATCTTCCTGTACAAAACACTGTCCTCTCTGCACTTGCCGGGGCAATTTCGGTCAATCTAATCGGAACCGGTGTTGTCTCGATCTCCCGTCCGCCTTATCGCCTTAGATCTCGTTCCTCCTCTTACTCTCCTGTGAGTATTCATTTTAAATAATCCGTGCTTTATCTTTTGTGTTTTTTGATAATTATGTAAGCCGTTGATAGTTGATTCTTGTCTGCTTGCTTGATTGATGATGAATGATTGCTCTATGGTTATCGGTCCTTGAAATTTGTACGTAATCATTTTGTGATTGAGTTGCTGTTTTGATCTGTGCTTTCTTGTGTTGTGTTGACTGTTTCGTTTCATAACATATGCTTAGGTGCGTACTGACTTACTGGATGATGGATTAACTTTTTAAAGTTTAATCTCAAGGTTGGATTAATAAGACGTTGCTGGTATCTATTTATGATATTGAAAAATAGGGATGAAGTTTGATACATGCGTTTGTATGTATATATGAAGTTACGATAATTTATAGCACGATTTCACTGTTTGTTCTTCTGGTTTCTCAAGTTTTCAGGTATGATTGGCTTTTTTTTGGGGGGGGCTGGGTAATTATGGGGATGAAAGTGTTTCAACAAACATCCTTTTTCAGAGTAAGGGATTAATGGTTTAGATTTAATTTGTGTGTTGTCACACGATAGGAAATGATGTAACTGTATTTTTGTTTTTAGAAGCTAAACAGAAGCACTAGCAGCTTGGTTCACTTTCTTTTCTTCAAATTTTGAGACAATGAAGTAGATTGTAAATGTTACTTCGGGAGAATGTATGGCAGTAGACTATTTGCTAAGTTTTTGTGTGATTTAAAATTAAATTAATTCCTTTAATTTCATTAACAGGCATACTATGGGTTTAGATCTTGACTCAAATATCAAACAATCTTTTCATCAGATAATTGTTTATTTTGCCTCACAAAGCATCAACTCTGTGATATGTCATATGACTTTATTCTGTAATATTTTAGCAATGTTTTATTTGCCCTCCATTGAAAGACAATCTTTAAGTTAGTATAATTGTAATCGAATAATGATTAAGTACCTATTTGTCTTGTAGTTTTAATTTGTTTCTGTTCATGTTGAAATTAGTGATTGATTTCTTTTGTTATGTTGATGATAGCAAACTCATAATTGTGGAGGATGGCAGATAATGAGGAGGTGGAAGAGAACACTTCACGTGGGAATGAATGGGAAGTTGTGTCACTTACAGCATCAACCTATGCTGCCGCACCTGGTCCCAAAAATGCTGAACTGAAGGATGATGAAAGGGGTGATGCTGCAGAAGAAATTGAAGCAGAAACTTCTCGTGCATTGTTCATGTCTGGTCACTTTGTCTTTCCACCCGATGAACATGAGAATTTACATCTGGAGCCTCAACCTGCTAAGATTGAGATTCATAATGAACCTGTAGGCAAGGATGTTGCCTCTGAATTTGGTACTGAAGAAGGGGGTATATCTGGTGGAAAGGATGATGAAGAAAATTGGACTCTTAAAGATCTGAGTGTACATAATGACTTTCCGGAGATGCAGATTTTTGATGAGAAGGGTAACAGGCTATCCTTTAGTGGTACAGAGTTTGATGAAGGTACGACTCTACAGGGATTAGATTTGACTGGTAAGGAAGAGAGTATGTATAGTGCGGCTACATTTGGTTCTTTCCGTAGTGAAAGGGCACTTGTTGGTTCAACTGCATATGATGAGAACATGGCAACTCCAGAACCAACTGAACCTACTGCACAAGTTTTAGATGCTCCCACAGATGAATCAAAATCCTTGAATCCTGCAAAAGATGATAAATATGCTGCATCTAACCTTCCCTGTGAAGCATGGTGGAAGAGAAGGGCAGCTTCCGTGTATGCTCATGCAAAAGAGGCAAATACTTTTTGGTCCATTTTCATTGCAGCTGCTGTTATGGGCATTATAATTATTGGGCAGCAGTGGCAACAAGAAAGGTGGCAAGCTTTGCACCTCAAGTGGCAGCTCAGTATCAATGAGGAGGTATGAGGATTGCTATTCCCCCCTAAAACAATTATTTAACATGATTTTTCTGTTATGCTGCTATTTTGGTTATAGAAATGATTTTTTGGCTTGTGTATATTGCCCAGCAATAAGAGGAGTGGATTTTACTCAGTTTATTATTGGTTACTATGTTTCTAGAAGCAATATGATGCATAAGACAAATACTTTATTCCAAATATTACTAGTATTGGACTGGAAATAAAGCATGCTGCAAGAAGTGTAATTGCTGAATGATTATGATCCTTGTCTGCAATATTAGAGGATTTTCCTTTCGTTATATTACTCTCTGAACTGCACATGGGTAAAGCCCTGTTGAATTGGCTCAGATCCTGAAAGTTCTAGCTTTTTATTGTTATTTGGTTAGAAACTGAGGAAGCAAATCTGTCTTGTCTTCTCAACAAGTAATATAAGAATCTTTCTCCTATGTTTTCTTCTTTAGTTTTATTTTCTTTTCTATGTTCATGCTTTTGGATAAATAGCAGAAGTGAACCTAAAGCTCTGTCCAAACAGTTAATGTTTTCATGTAGTCTGCAGCTCAGTTGATATGTCTGGTGATTGATGCTTTTCTTTCTCTTCTAGAATTGATGAAGGTAATGAATGATTGGAAACTTGGTACTGGTGCTTCAGAACATATATGACGTCAATATGATGAACTATTATTGCATGTTTCCTAAAAATTCCTCTCTCTCTCTCTCATTTTATTATATGGACATTGATGTTCTCTCCTATCTTTTGTTATTATGGTGTCATCATATTGGCAGAAAGCTAGCAGGATGTTGGGTCCCATATCTCGCCTTAAGGATGCAATTGTGGGTGGGCATCGCCGTGGCTCTTTTGTCAGGGGAGGCTCCTCGAGTGATAATTAAGATGATGACGAAAAAGATAAGAGAAAAAAAAGAGTAAAGAAAAGCTGGAGAGAAATGAGAGATTGATGTGAGGTTGTTAATATGCTTGTTTGCTGTGTGCTGCACTTATTTTGTCGCCACAAAAGCTACATAGCTGCATGATTTAAGTTTTATATTGTTGTGCTTCTGTTATTGTCGATGGTTTATTATATTATAATTCCGAGGATCTGCAATGTTCGCATGGTTAAGGTAGGTAGTTCCTGGCACCTATGCGCACAAACGACCATTTTGATTTGGTCGTCCCCCGGTCACTGCAGTTTGTGAGTTTAGTAGCCAAGCACTCGAGCACTGAACCCAGCTCAAGATTTTTCCGTTTACGCGTTGCCAGTGGGCCTCGTTGCGGGTGTTAATGCAAGTACAAAGTTGTATGCTCGTCGAAAAGGCTGGGGCGAGTCAGGTAGTATCTCCGTGGAAATTGGTCTTTGGCGGGTATTTCTCCTAAGTAAGTAGGAATTAAAAGAGGTAAGGGTGCAAACTATTATTTATTATTTAATTAATGACACAATGTGTTTCCAAAAAGTTGATGCTCTACCAACAAAATATATATATATATATATATTGTATTTTTATATTTTATCGGCAGCAGTATAAACTTGAGAAATAACAACCAGACTTGAGGCAAATAAAACTTGGGACATGGGAATGAGCCACCGTGCGCGCCCATATGCAAACTGATGCTTTGTGTTGTGCTGTCTGCGGTGGCATGCGTGTTGTCGGGGTCCTAGCACAATGATGCTGGGTAATTCTCTTATGTCAACATGCTTTGGAGAGCGGTGAGAGAAGAGGGAGAGTGGCTTCCACTGCAGAAGTTTTGCAATTGCAAGTATTTTTTTTGGTTTGTCTTCGATCGAGTATAACTTCTTTCTTATTGTTTATTGAATTTGTCGGTTAAGGATTAGATTATAACGACAACGGATTTGGATCAATTTTACATCAAAAGTTGTGAATGTAGTTTACATTCCGCTATTATTTAAGATTATCTTATAATGAATGCACACCTGTTCTCCAACATCAACTCACACTCCGTGTGTGTGCGTCTGTGTTGTGTTGTACAGCTATTATTTATTTAATATACTTTAATATTTTGTGTAGATGTAGGAACAAAGGCGAAAAATTAAGACGATAATTTCTGGAAGAAAAAGCTCCGGGGCAAATTGTAATTTATGTCAAAACTCGGGGTAAAGGGAATAAGTGCGCCTTGCGTTTGTTTGCATACATACGTCACTAATAATTTCCAGTACACTCCACCGCATATTTGTCGATCCCATAAACCCGCGTTGGTATTTGTTTTGAGTGTCAGAAATCTCTGCAGTTTCTAAGTCGAACGGCAGCGTCAGTTATCAGGTAATCCTCTCAACTTGTCTCTTTTTGGCTTATCGTGAGTCTAAAACCCTGGAATACATGGTTTAATTTGCTGCGCATTTCACCTATACTTGCCTCATAATTTATTGTTAGCATCCCATAATCCGATCCCACAAATAAGAATAACATTTAGAATGGATTATATAAATAAATAAATCTGACTTGGGAGTTGTATCAATGAAGAGTTGAAGGGAAGATTGTTTAGTCATCTTCAGCCACATATTGTTCCTTCTTTGAATGAGAATTCAGGGTTGCGTCTCAATTGTCTCTTGAATGTCAAGCCAATCAGGAGACCAGGCAAAAAAGAAGTGCAAGAAAATCAGTGGTTTGTGTAGATTTTGATGAGATAGACTTCCGTATGTCTACTTCTGCAAAGCATCTCCTTAGTTCAGCATTCCTTGCGTCAAGAAATCCTGCTACCTTGGATGCATCCCTTTTTGACTCAGCTGGGGTTTCAGGAGGTCAAAAACAAAAAAGGAAGCAAGTGTATTGACATTCTGGTCTAGATTTGTGTCTACTTCTACAACTCAATATATAAGACTACTTATCCATGTATTAGGATGGATGAAAACTTCTTTTTCACTCGTGGTCATTTCCTCGTTACAGTTTTGATATCGTAAGATTTAGTTTTGAAGAATTCTTTGTTCCATACTTTTTCCTTTTACTGGATATTCAATTTTTTTTAGTGGAACCTATATAAAAAAAACCTAATCACAACTTGTTCAGCATTTCTTATTGAGAATAGAAAGAACATATTGACCCATCAATCTAGTTTAGCCCCTGTAATCTCACAGTAGTAATGGGGTTTGTTTACTGGCTAGTGCTTCCCTCTGTGGCAAATGGATTGCTGAGCAAAGGTTTATAGTGACAGGCTCCGATAATTCTTATCAGTTTGCTAATCTTACTTTGAAATAGATTATGCATTATTATGACCTGGCAATATTTGACTCATTAAGAAAATGATTTTGGTAATTTGGTATTAAGTGATATGAAGAGTTTTTGATTTCTGTGAAAAGAATGTTTTTGGAGCTAGTATAATTAATTCATCTTGACACAGCTTTAGATACTCTGCTGTCAATACTGAATTTTCCTGCACACTGCTATTATTCTTGATTGATCACTTTTTGTATAGGGCCTCTGAAAAAGCAATCCAAAGCTGAATAGGAGTTACTTTTTGAAAGGGCCTGGAACCTTCTCTTTAGAGAGGTTATTAATCATGTTCCAGTGTATTAAATCAGTAGGAGAAGATCCTCTTGGTGAAGAGGAAGAAGGAAATGACAAGTTAGGAGTTGAAGGAAGGAATAAAGGACTCATGTCTGATGTTCTCTTGCAATTAACCAGTCTCTGTAACAGGAATTTTATCATCACAGGGGAAAGCTGCCCTTTAGAGGGGCTCAACTTGGCATCATTCTACAGTATGCAAAGATTTGGCTCCGAAGGTAAATAAATAAATAAAATTCACAAACTTTTTTTGAAGGTAGTGTAATTTTAGGTCTTTCAATGTCACCATCTATGTCATTTAATGCGGTGTTTGATGGTTATTAAAAGACTTGTACAGAAGATAATCTGTGGTGTGAGCAACTTGTACTGTGGTCATCTGTACATTCATAGAGCTCATGATTTCAGATTTAAGAAGTCATCGTATTCTGCAGCATAACTTAGATGAAAACAACATCTCTGATGTCTACTGAGTAGAGGAATGGAAGGAACTGGGGAAATCATTATTTCAGGGTTTAGCCAAAGTAGTGACAGCCTAGTTGTTTCCCTTGTTTTTAATGTGTGTGATTTTTCTCGGTTAGAATTCAAGTGTCGGTGGCAATTAGTAAGTTTCACTTTCTCATGAGATAGGTTAGATTAGTCAGCTCAGCTCGTTGTATCGGAATCTCATATTGAATAGAAAAAAGGTATCTTAGGATTTATAAGGATGGGTACTGTACACCCTATTAGACATGTTTTTTGAGAAGAAGATAATGATTCAGCTCATGACATATGGTATAGAGTCGAACGTATTTTGATTCCGATGTGTCGCCAAACACTCATCAATAACGGACGCACTAAATATTCATCAATAACAAATGTATTCATGAATGGTCTATAAAATTTTATATATTGATTCTCATATTTTTTTATTTTCTATTGAAGGGTTATTCTTAAAATAAAATTTATAAAAATAGATATTACACATTTTATTAGATATATTTTTTTTAAAAACCCTGACACTTTGGAACATTTTGACATAGTGCTACGAAGGTAAGTAGTAAATGTGATGTATCATGGACTATCAGAGGCAAGGCAAGGGTCACAACTGAAAGTTGATGGCATTGGCTGCCACCTTAATAATTATCAATATGAAGATGGGGTTTCTAACCTTTTTTCATTTAGGTTAAGCCAACTGTATCAGCCGTTAACTGTAGTGCAACCGTGAGCGAATTCAATACAGGTGCCATTTATATTATGCAAGCACAAAATATGAAGAACAATAGTTGTGTTGCATAGTCGGTGACCTAAAACAATTCAAAGATTTAAGTTGGGTTCGAACTACGGACAGCAAATTTCCGGTTAATTTTGAGATATTAGTTCCTTGGAGGCACAAGACCATGTAAACTTTGAAAACTAGGAGAAGGTAAGACTGTCAGTCAATATATTATTATTGTTATTATCATTTCAGGTAAAAAGGTGTCTTTTAATAGAAGAACTATCAATAGCTTGTCATAAGAACTCTCTCTGGATTTTGATACAAGGACTGCCAGAGGGAGTATCGATTGGGTGTGGTGGGGAGGGGGGAGAGCATGCTAGTTAAATCAGCGGTCTCTAAAGGGCTCATAACAGCTGAATTTTAGCTTGTGGTCCAATTTTGCAATATTTTACTACTTTTTCTCAAATAATTTTTGCGAAATTATGAGTCATTAGCGGCTTTGAATCTGCCAAAACCCAATTAAAATGACAATTTAATGCCAATCGCGAGACTTGAATTTCCATATGGTTGTCATAGGATATCCACTAAAGCACAAGGATAATGCAAATTTGATGTAGACAAGTACGATTCAAATGTGTCATTGCTTTTAAATGTTCATGTCTTATACGCCACAACAACCATCTTAATTTGAAATCTGACCCAGACACAGTCTTGTCTGGATTACCAATTTATCATTAATATAACCTAATTTCTGACAACCAAAACCCATCCAAGTTACCCAAATCAGCCAAGGCCATCTGCCTTAAAATTACAAATCTAAGCCATGCAGTCTCTTGGTTTATTGGGATAGACTTCGGCTTTAGTGTCAGAATTAATCAAACCCATCCTTCCCGTTTCTGGTCGAAGAACGAAAATGTTGGCAACAGCCAAAACACAGCTAGTGATTCATTACTATGATCTCCATTGTTTATAGGTTGTTATTAAAAAAATTGAAGTAATAAAGTTATTTTATTAATTAAATAATTTTATCATACTAATATTATTAATAGAATAAAAATATTTTATTTTAAATAAATTAATAGAAAAAATAATATTACATCGGTGCATTTATTTATTGATCAAATGAAATCAGATGATGATGGAATCGTTTCATTTTCAAAAAATGTTTGTGATTCATTTATCTATTTTTGTTACCATAATTTTAAAATGATTACCCTCCATTTTCTCATAAAATCATAGTCTGAGACTGTCAAATTAACGTAGATCAAAGTGATTATTTGCTGTTGTTTTAATCAATTAAAATGATCAACTCCTAGGAAGATAATATTAAAAGAGAAATAACAAAAAGCTATGCCTTTTAATGAATGCATTCGCCCAACTACGGTTGTTCTCCCTCTTCCATTTACGGGCTGCTTTATCTCAACTTCTGTAGTCTTGCAATGGGCACCTTGAATTTTTATTTTTTTTATTGAAAACAAGGCAAATAATAAAATAGAATTTCTTATATGTTGCTCGAGGGAATTGTTTAATGGAAGATGCACTGGAGTTTCTCTCCCATTGAATATTCGTAAACGAATTAGGTTTAAGTTTATCGAACTAACACATGTCGTCATCTATGGATGATTGTCCCATATTTTATATGGGAAATGTTGTTGAAGTAAAGTATGTGGCCACAAAAATCAGAAAAAAAGAAAAAATGTCATCAAGCATGAAAATCTGGAGTGATGTTATTGATTGTCGAGAAGTTTAATTGATAGCTCGCCATCATCATCTGCCTCAGCTATCCTGATCTGCCTTCAGGTGGTGTGCCAATGTCAATCTACATTTTGACTTTAGTTTTTGCACAGAATGCAGAGGCTACCTCTTTCTTATCGTAACAGCATGCATAGTACAGTACAGTACATTGAAAAGAGCAAGAGTCAAACTCAACACCGTTTGATGATTCTCCAGAATTGTTTTTACTGGTTTGCTGCAGTGCAAATAAAATATAGATGATACATATGATGATACATAGAAGAACGTTCGTGCATGTCAAACAAAGCAAAACTAGGGGCAAATGCGCGCTGTAAATTGCCGGTAAGTTGCTCACCGAACCCACCCCTGACCCAAGTCCACATGAAGAATCCATTTCATTTTAGACGCACTCTTTACCGAGAGAAATATCTATTAAAAACCCAAGTTTCAACATGCATGCTACCATCAATGATTCTAGCAATAATAGTAGCATACTGGGGGTTGAGATCAGAGATCAGACGAACTGAACCAGAAACAGACTGTCTTGATGATCCCTTTTATTCTTTTAAACCAGTTCATATCGCTTTGTGTTTTGTTGTCTGAGGTGTCCCTAGCTCTCTCTCTCTCTCTGCCTCAGTTCCTCAACTAAACACATTCAATTCCCTTCATTGAATGCTTGAGTTAAATACTCTCTTTTGTTTTCTGTAAAATTAGGTGTACATGGTAGAAACAGGAGAGAAATTAGGCTATATTTTGAGGTTTTGATACTCTAGGGTATTTTGTACGGGAGCGGTATAGCTGGCCTGGATGCTTTGTAGCCTTATACAAGTTTCAACGAACTTCTCCCAGCGCATTGATGATTATAAGAGAGATGGTGCAATTCAAGACAACAGTCTGGCCTTCTTTATTGCTTCTCACTACTGTTTCAGCTATAAAATCACCTCTCTGAACTCCTCCTTTCTGTACTATCTCACTCTCCCTCTTTCCTGCTTATTTTCCTTCACTCTCTGTCTTTGTACTTTTTTACTCTTTTGCACTATACAATCTCCATTTTTTCCACCATGATCGAATTGTCATTTCCTAAAGTGCTTTTCATGCAAAACACCATCTGGGTTTGTCCCTTTTAGACATTTTTTACATTGTTAAAGTGCATTCTTTTTCAAGAAACTTAGGATTTTCTTTCCGAAGCATTTTTCCCGGAAAAAGTGTTTCCGAGAATATCAATGGCGTTTTGCTTTTCACAGTCATATACTCGTGTGGATATAGCTACTGCTTTTCTGCTTTTCACGGCTGTTACGGCTTATCTACTATGGTTCACGTTCAGCTCGCGGTCGCTGGAAGGGTCCACGTGTTTGGCCCCTATTAGGGCAGCCTTCCGGGCCTGATCGAAAATTGTGACCGCTTGCATGACTGGATCTGTGACAATCTGCGGGCGTGCGGTGGCACGTACCAGACCTGCACTTGCGCGATTCCTTTCCTCACCAAAAAACAAGGTCTCGTGACTGTCACGTGCGATCCGAAAAATTTAGAGCATATTTTGAAGCACCGATTCGAGAATTACCCCAAGGGGCCCACGTGGCAGGCCGTGTTCCACGAGCTGCTTGGTGAAGGGATCTTCAATTCTGATGGTGATACGTGGCTGCTCCAGAGGAAGACTGCTGCACTGGAATTCACCACCAGGACTCTCCGCCAAGCCATGGCTCGCTGGGTCAGCCGAGCAATCAAGCACAGGTTTTGTCCCTTTCTTGAATCGGCTCAGCTCAGAGCCGAGCCGGTGGATCTACAAGACTTATTGCTTCGACTTACGTTTGACAACATTTGTGGCCTGGCTTTCGGAAAAGATCCACAAACTTGCGCCCCAGGACTTCCTGAAAATGGCTTCGCGTCGGCTTTTGATAGAGCCACTGAAGCCACGCTTCAACGTTTTATTTTGCCTGAAATTTTGTGGAAAGTCAGGAAATGGCTCCGGCTTGGAATGGAAGTCTGCTTGAGCCGAAGCCTAGTCCACATCGACGAGTATTTGTCCAATGTGATCAATACACGTAAGCTAGAGTTGACGAGTCAGCAAAGTGGTAGGAACCGACACGATGACTTGCTTTCCAGATTCATGAAGAAAAAAGAATCCTACTCTGACACTTTTCTCCAACACGTGGCTCTTAACTTCATCCTTGCCGGACGTGACACGTCATCCGTTGCGCTGAGCTGGTTCTTTTGGTTGGTTACACAAAACCAGCAAGTCGAAGACAAAATCTTACATGAACTATGCACTGTCTTAATTGAGACACGTGGCTATGACACGTCAAAGTGGGTTGATGAGCCGTTAGGGTTTGAAGAAGTCGACCGTTTGTTATACCTAAAAGCAGCATTATCAGAAACCCTGAGGCTGTACCCTTCAGTCCCGCAGGATTCAAAGCATGTGGTGGCCGATGACGTGTTACCAGACGGAACGTTTGTGCCAGCAGGCTCATCGGTTACGTATTCAATCTACGCAACTGGGAGGATGAGATCAACATGGGGTGACGATTGCTTGGAGTTTCGTCCAGAGAGGTGGTTATCGTCTGATGGGAAGAAATTCATAATGCATGATTCATATAAATTCTTTGCGTTCAATGCAGGCCCCAGAATCTGTTTAGGAAAGGATTTGGCTTACTTGCAAATGAAATCGGTGGCGGCGGCAGTGTTGTTGCGGCATCGGCTGACGGTGGTGCCAGGCCACAAGGTAGAGCAGAAGATTTCACTGACTTTGTTTATGAAATATGGGCTTAAAGTTAATGTGTATGGAAGGGAACTAGAGGGGATTGTGGCAAGTATTAAGAAGAAGAAAGAGGAAGAAAAATTGCATGGAAATGAGGGCATTAAATGTAGTTAATGGTTTTAATGCGGTTGAAACGGTAGGTTATTTCTAGGTGAAGAGGGAAGGACAATTCATGTGGATTGAAATGAACTGTATGTGGGTCATTTATGTTTCTGCTTCTCACGGATTTTGAGTGTAAAGGAGGAAGATAGACGATACAACTACGGCTTCGGCTTCTCGTATATACTCTTCATAGTGCTATCACGTTATACATCTGCATTCTCGAGGCTGCTTAAATTTCTTGGGCAATTACATGTTTATTACATGAAATTTTACTGATATAATAAGCGTCCAAGTGTAATTCTCAAAATTGTAATGCAAAGTCATCAAGATACTGAGAAGATTTCTCTTTTTTTCTTTCTTTCTGCCAATTAATAGAATCAGATGACTGTTGATGTCAATTCTTGTGAATGATTTTGAATTATATGGTGGCTTCATGTCTACAAAGAGAGTGCTCGCGGAAAAATGCTTCGTGCTGCCAGAAATGAATTGTCTACGAGCATTCTTTGCTCTCTGTTTCTGAAGACGTAGTGCAGTTTGAAGCCCAATTTCCTCGGAACAAGAAGCGAAATCAGACTCCCATTTTTCCTTTCTTCCTGGCCACCAACATTTTCAAGACATTTATGAAGCCGTACTACGCCCCTGAAAATTCTTAGACCGAAGACTGAGCGACAACCAGTTAATCCGTCGAGTTCTCTGATACGGTGCAAGTTACACGCGTTGTGGTTGTTTTCTTACAATAAAACTGTACAGATGACGTTTTCTTAGATGGAGAAGAGGACATAAGGTGTACTTGATACATGGGCGCATTTTGCTCGTATTGTCTCTACTACTGAAACATGTAAGTTGCCGAAAAGAACAAAAAAAAGTTTATTAACTTGCAGAAAAGGTCATTCAACCCTACTCAAAATGGTGTACAAGTTAAGGGCCTCACTAGTTGATGGAAAATTTTCAAGGTAGTATCTTAACCTTGCTATGCAGGATTGCATATTTACGGCCTTATGGTGTTAATGACTTCCCATTTCTTTGCAACTTGGTCTCTTTTTCTTCAGTCCTATGTCGACTACAATTTCCTTCCATTCTTGCACATGTACTCTAATCGAGAATTTTCTCTCCGGTTGCAAAGAAGTTCCAGATTAATGTGCCGATAATGTACAATGCAACAGCTGCCTTGAACACATCATCCCAAGAACCTGCAGAGAAAGAGTTTTAGAAATGAATGAAACTGATAAGTTGACAGGAAAAGTCATTGCCGCAAGAGAATGAAGCAGGAGGAGAGTCGTGCCTCGTTGGAGTATGTAACCAGTTGCAGCTGTACCAAATACACCCGCAAGCACTCCTGCTGTGTTTGATAGTCCTAACAGAACTCCCTGCCATTTATTGTCATACTTTCAGAAACATCTTCCAGTCACTAGACGACAATTCTAAAGAAATGAAAGAGAACTTAATAGAAGGATGGGTTAAAAGTTAATTGAGGAAGTTATTTAAAACAGAAACACCGATATAACTTCTTTGCTAGAAAATACCACATAAATTAGTTCTTGAAGCGTGTGAATTCAAAATATGTTTGATATTTATGCACTAAAAGCAGCATCTCATCAATACCTACAATGTATTTTAAAGAAAGATTGTTAAATTTATAAAAATTCACAGTAGATTAGGGGTAAAAAATGTTATAATTGCAAGTATCTTCTAGTTCTTGAACTAATCCAGATACATTGAACTATGAAAGACAGCCATGACTCACAGCATAGCGCGGGCCAATGTCTTGGTGATTGGAATAAAGACCAGATTGTGAGAATGCATCAGATCCCTGTCCACGAGAAGGCATGAATATTTAGATTTGATTATAAAAATGGAAAATTGTAACTAAATTTACCACCTAAATCAGCATCCGGTTTCTTGTGGGCAATGCTTGGGTATAATTATTGTGATTATATAACATATTTGATCATCTTACCAGACACGTCTAGTCAAGCAAGTTTCCAGAGAACTCCAAGATATACGAGACATAATATAATTTAAGAGCTAAGGTGAAACTGAAATAAAACTAGATCAGACCTGACTGCATGCCATGCATAGCACCGCCATTACGGGAGTCCTGACATGACTCAACTGTGTGAGAAAGAAAGCTGGGCCCAGAAACCCAATTGATTGCATGATCTGCATACAAAAATGGAGACAGATTTAGTTCCAATTGGTAGAGTGCTATTATAATCAATACAGATATAGTGCCAGTCACATTGAATTGAAATAAATCACTCCCATAAAATCTATTTGACGTTTGGAAGAAGGCCATCTGGAGCTTTCATCTACTGCACGTGCAAGCATGGACTAAATGCAGACTTGTAGATTTATCCATGCAGTTGTTCATTTAGGAAAGAATATATATCAGAAAACATTCTTTTCTTTTGTAACAAATTGATGTGAACTGCAAAATGGTTGCTTGCTACTAGCATTAAGGTAATATCCACATGGTAAGAACAATATAAATCAGAATGACATATTTATGGTTTCCACACATGAAGCCGCAAATCTTCCTGGATGCTTGCCTTACGAACTGCTGTTATGGAAAGACCCTTGCTCACAAGGGTGTCTGCAATCCAGCCTCCTATGTTTGCAAAAACAGCCATGGTCAACCAGGGCAAGACACATAAGAGTCCAGATTCAGTGAGGTTGAACTTCAAGACCTGAGCGAATAAAGATTAATCAGCTTGGGTATAATCACCTCAACCATTGACCATATTGATGAGAAAACCATGAAAAGAAAGAAAACAATATAGTAATTGTTTTTAATCAACCAGATTACTTCATAGGGTCAGTATACTGCAAAAAAGTGTAAAAGGGAAAAAATGGCAACCAGCATTTTAAGGTTTTGTAGTGTGCAAAGGCAAAATTTTAAAGAGGCCGATCAGAATTTCATTGGATTTATAATTAGAGCCAAATTTTTAAGGTTAGGAAACTTAGAACATGCTTCTAATTACATTCATCCTAAAACTTCTAGTTTTAAGAAATTTTGGTGAAAGAGATAGGTTGACGGAAAACAGAAATTGTTTGCCCTGTTGGTCTAGCAAGGAAACAACACATCTATGCATCGAAGAATTCAGTCTCAAAAAGATAATATAAATACATGCCCAATAATCAGCTAGGCAACAATTATTTACTCTAATACAAGTCAAACTCTGAAAATACAATGCACATAATAGTAGTCAGTAGATAGCAAAAGTTAGTAAAATTTGCAGCAAGTGAAAAAAAATTTCTTTTTCTTTAGAATGTATGATGAAAAAAGGCTCGTTGGCAGATCCCAAATTCAGATGCCAATTATCGGGCAACTTAAATCACAAAAATCAACATAAATTACTAATTTGCTAATAGATATACCTGATTGTAGTATGTAGGCATCCATGTCAACAAAATAAAAGTTCCCCAATTGTGGCAGAAGTGAGAAATTATGAGAGCCCAAACAGGTGCCTTCGATAATATTAATCTCCAGGGAATGACTGAGACAGGTTCCTTTGACACGTTGCCACCCAATATAAGTTTTTTTTCTTCAGTTCTCAGATCAGGGTCTTCTTTTGGAGAACTGTATGCCTGGGGAGAAGCCAACGATAAAGCACAAAAAAAAATCATACATGTTGTTTGTTCTGCAAGAGCAAGATATCAGCCATATCCTTTGAAATCCAAGGAAAGCATAAACAACTGGTGTACTAATATGACCAGCCGTATGACAGTTTCTGCATAAAAGCTTATTTTAATCTAAATAATTCAACCCACCGCACAGACCAGTCTTAATGGATATTGCAGCTTACCACTAACAAATCCTCAACTGCATGTTCACACACACAAAAAAAGAAGATTGATGTTCTTGAGGAATGTGAATTAGACTTGAATTATACTTGTCCTCGGACAAAATTACTAAACAAATCAACAACTTACTTTTTTCAGCCACAATGCAAACCAGATGCTTCCAAGTGAACCAAATGAATAGAAGACAGATGGCCACCCAAATTTGTGGATCAGAACAGGAGAGACTGCCAATCCAGTAACAGAACCAAGATACATTCCACTGTATACTAAGGCAAGTGATCTGCTTCTTTCTGACACAGGAATCCACTTAGAGAGTATGTTATTCATAGCAGGCATGGCAACACCCTGTGAACGTTTTCCCATTAGAATCCTTCTATCTGCTTATCAAATACCTTAAAATTTTAAATTTTTTGGATATTGTTATCATAAGGTTAGCGTTTTTCATATTTTTTTACTCTTCTTCTAATTGTACTGCAGTATCTGTCCTTTGTACCATCTACTATATAAAGGCAGTTATACATTTTATACAAAAAGAAGAAAAGAGTTTCAAGAAGCAAATGATTGAGAATTAATTAGCCATGTACTAGAAAAGGATAACCAAAAAGAAATAAGAAGAACCAGGAGAAACCAACCTCGCCAATTCCCCATAAAAGCACGCATCATGAGCAAAAAAGGAAGCCCAATTCTTGCGGCAATAGGTGTCAAAACAGTAGCTAACGACCACCAGACCACCCCAAAACCCAATACTAGCTTTCCACCAATTTTATCTGCCCATATGCCTCCCACAATCTATGCACCAAAAAACATACAGATGTATAGTTAGATTGAAAGGTTACAGGAAAAGGTCTCACATCTTATTATTGATTACTCCCAAATAACTGCAGTGCTAAGTCATTTAGATAAAAAATACATCCTTCAAAGCAATGTATGTCAATCATACATCTGCATGCCCTATGAGTGATATGGCAATTAACAATATCTACTTAGATCTCTTTGTGTGCCTCTAAAATACTCGGACTTCTTTGAAGCAGACCTGAGTGAGTAGATAACCCCAGAAAAAGGAGGACTGGATCAAACCCACAGTAGCACTGTTCCAGTTGAACTCTTGCGACATTGGAAGTATTGCTATGCTCATGTTCACCTACAACAAACATTTAAATCAGATGATCATATAAAGGAGAAAGCATGGACAATAAACATGAGATTAAAAAATGGCTAGCATGCAAAGACTAAGTTTAAACTCATGTTGGTTTTCTCAACCTTGCTCAAGGCACCTTGCAAGTATTCAAATGCAAGCATTCATACTGAACTTAAGAAAGGTATGATAGTCAAACTACAAAGAAATTAAAGTGACATGTTGAAGAATTTTATTGAATTGGGAAAGCAAACATAGTTAAAAAAATTAAGCAGTAAGAGCGGGGAATAAATACTCACACGGTCCATGTTGCACAACAGAAATGCTGTAAAACAGAGAACTACAATCACCCATCGTTTTGGGAATTGATGCCACCATGGAGATATTTCCTGCACACCTCCTTCTAATACAACAGCCTCACTTGGAATTTCCATTGCTTTTAGCGAGTCCACCTTTGCTTCTGTTAGGTCATACTCCTCAGACTTATAGAAAGCACGAGTTCTGTTCACCCTAACATGTTCTGATTGCAGGCTTTTCCCATAGCCTGCACTCATCCTGTCCAATGCACTTATCTGTAACCAAGTCCCAAGTGAATACCTTGAAGAAAAATGGCATTCACATTTTAGACTACTTCTTTTTCGATGACAAATTGCATGAAACTTTTTGTTACATTGTAGGGACAAAGAATGTTCCCTTCCAAGGTGATAATTTGCTATATATTTTGAAATTTTTACATCTGAATTGCCATTAATGTGAAGTATTGGGTAATTCCAGTGTCCAGATATCAGACCATTTGCCATTTGATTACATAACTTATGGCTGAACTTGTTTCCTTGTGCGTTCCACAAAACAGCAACACCTGATCGTTCTCCTCTCATATGTGAAACAATTTGTTCCTTTTCACATACTTTGCCTGCAAAATGAGGTAGTTACTTGAAGGGGGTTCAATTATACCAAAACGCAGTTACAACTTACAAACTCTGATCCATACAACTTACAAACTCTGATCCATACGCCCAAAATGAATATGAAATATTTTCTACTTTCTTAATTGTAAAGGAAACTTGACCCCTTTCTATCAGCAAATACTGTTGTAAAGGGAAGAAAGTGCAAGAATATAATAATAGTAGTAAAGAACAACTCAGCAGTACCCAAATACTTCCTCTATTAATTTATCCATAAATCAAATTTATTATTTTAAAATTGCGGGGCCACGTCGCTGAATGTCTTCATATGGGAATCGCACATATTACCCACCACAGACAAAAGTAACAGGCCTACACCTACCGGGCGGATTTTCCGAAGCTTCTAATAAGAAAATAATCGAGAACCTCTTACTCTGATTAACCTCAAATCTATCCAAACAGGAAAATATAAAGAAATTACATCCAGTGCTTACTCCATCCTACTTTGACAAAATTCTTGCAGACCAAATTACTCGAAGTGTTCGTCCAGACAAGAAGTCCATTTCCAAATTTAGGAAACTATTAATTGCCCTGGTTGCAAACTTCACCTTATTCAGTCAATTAATTATAGATTGCATTGCATACCGCGGAATTTTCAGATTAATTTGTAGATCTAACCGTTGAATTGCATACAATGTAATCTACAAAGAAATTTTGTTCAAGAAACAACCTCAAAAAACCAAAATGCGGCTACATCTTCCTATCTGAAAATGAATATTAATGGAACCAAATAGAGAGTGAAAACAAAAATTATCGGAGAAGATAAATGCTGATGTAAATAAAAATTAAAGTCGAGTAAATGTGGTTAAGCTAACACCTGAACCGATAAAAGAGCCGAAAATCCGGCTAGCAATCAAACCGCCGATAGCCATT